>JAAGNO010012908.1:25207-62247 GCA_033439905.1 Ceryle rudis | reverse complement strand
GAGAACGTGTTGGGACAAACCTGATGAGGTGCTCTCTGCTGTGGGGTGCCTATTAGCTTTTTTGTTTTCCCCCTCTTTAACGGGGCCTTTTGCCTTCGGAGGGCCCCCGAAAATCCCCGCGCAACCCCCCTCCCCCGCCCTGCCCCGGATCTGTTCAATTAGGCAATTAGGGATGCTGGGCAGGGAAGGGGGGGGTTGATCCGCTAATTAAGGTGATGTGTAATTAGCGCTTCAACAAAAATTACCGAGGATTTAAGATCAGTTTAGTCTTAAAAAAAAAAAATAATATCCAAATCCTACAAATATAATTTATCTATTCACTCTCCCTCCCCGCTTGATGAATTTGTGAAAGCGCAGAGGGAGCAACTGCAAAGCGGCTCCTTCTCCCTTGTTCTGGGAAGAAACTTGGCAAAGGGGAGGAATGAACCGGTCATTTGACGTGGGAGAGCGTTTGAACTCGCCCGCGGGTTTAGGGTGCCAAAGCGCTACAGCTGAAGACGACGCAGAAATCGGGGATTTAATTTTGGCCTGCGATAAAGTCAGTGCTGTGGGTGTCCGTGTAGTTCGTGTGAAGTGCTGGTGGTGTTTATCAAGGCGTGTTTACATCACATTTACATGGGCTTGTATAAATGTAAATTTATAAAGTGCATCAAAGAAAGGTACATTATTCCAAATTCACAAAATTCCCGTGTCCTGCACAAGCGCTGAGCTGATCCAAAACGTGTCTGTGCAGATGCATTTGTCTGTAGAACCCACAGTGTGCACACAAAGGTCTTAAAACACACAGTAAAATCACAGGTACTGTACGGTTGGGAGCCAGCAGGTTATGTGCAGAGATTGTGACTTGTATTTTAAAAATCTATGTTTAGCAACAAACAAAGCCGCGTTATTTTTAGACTTTGTGCTGGATCTGCAGTGTAAGTTCAAGTTCGGCAATAGCAAATTATTTCTTTAATGAATTAAAGTGGGGAAAAAAATAAACTGAACATTTCTGAAGGTTGCTATTAAAAGCAAGGGATGGGCACAGCGAGGTCAGAAAGAGCAGAGAATTGCTTTTCTGTTCCCCACACAGACAGCCACCGTCCAATGTTCAGTCATACATTACCAGTATAATCAGACTTTGAAATGGGAAGGATTCGGAGCTATCAAACGGGAGAAAGCTGAGCGTACCTGAAACGCACAAAATCTCCACTCGCTTCTAGACGAGCTGCAATGCAGGGGCTAGGATTTCACAACACAGGAGCAGTGTAATTCATCGCTGCTGCTCGCTGTAATAATACGCCAGCCCTTAGTGGGATGTAAGCGTTCCATGACCGGTGCTCCAGGAATGCTCCAGCCTGCTGCTACACAGGGCTTACACCTGCCCGCACGGGCTGCGTGAACGGGCTCCCTTCGGAACTGAAATACCTGAAAGGGAATCCGTTTGTGAGGGAAATAGCCTTCTGTGGCATGGTTGCCTTAGTTAATGTTTGTAAAGCACCCTGAGATTCGCAGAAGAAAAGGCCCTACTGAGTGAAAAGTATTATTATTGTTATTATGGCGATGATTATTATGGCTTATATATTTTATAAAAGCTCTGCACTATTTAATACGGTGCTTCAAAGATAAAGGCCTGAAGGAGTTTGCAAACACTGACGAGGTAAGGCTCAGTAGCCACCTTGACGGTGGGGAACGTGTTGTTAGTTCCTAGTTGCGCGGTGCAGCCGGGGAAGCAGAGGCAGCGTGTGATCGCTGCCCAGAGGATCCGTGTCCACTCTGGGGACAGGAGCAGGGAAAGAACCTCCATTTTTCAGGCTTGCTTTTGCCCTTCTCATGGTGAAATTTGCATTCTCTCTTTTATTTATTATTATTATTTTCTTCCCCCTCTCATCGAGGTAAACTTCTGGTGTGTGAAATTGTTTAGTGGAAGCAAAGTCTACATTTGCAGTCTAGGCCTCTTCTATAGCATGAGGCTGACGGTGTGTCAGGCAGCCTGTGCTCTCTGTGGGCCAGGGCAAGCTTGTCCTTTGTTTCTGCAACTTGGTGGCTCTCCCACTGTTACTGGATATATTTATTTTTTTTTTGTTTCCAGTTAGAGATTATTTAAATGATAAACTTACACAATTCTGAATGCTAATTGAAAGGATCAAAATATTAGCCAAATAATAATTTTTCTCATGCCTGTTTCCCCAAAAGATGTTTTTAATCCTGTAGGGGCAAGTGACCAGCACATCAATAAATACATACACAGAAGGAAGAAACCTGAAGGATATGTGCAAACACATTTGTTTCCACTCTGTGGATAACAGCCTGTTGATATGTCAGTACTCCACAGCATTCCACACCAAAATCACTGCTGTGTTTTCTGATCTCAAATATGGGCTTGTTCTTTCTTTCTTTTTTTTTTCTGGAGGAATTTCAGGTCAGGGATGTTGTAGTAGAAAAGATCTATGACCTTATTATTTCTTTTATTTTCTTGATGGATTTTCATGCATCACCGCTACCTACTCATGGGCTGTTTCTTTTTATTTTTATTGCAGTAAGTTGTGTTATGTAGCATCCAAATCTGTAACAGCGTGTCCCTGTCCTGAAGAGGGTTGTTTTTTTTTTAATTTCTCTTCATTCAGTGAATGATGGGACCCTCTTCACAAATAAAAGTGAAATATGAGTTTCATGGAATAAGTGTAGTTCTTTGTGCTTCTGAATGCTCATACCCTGAATAAGCAGCTTTTAGCTTTTTTTTTTTAATAATAATTGGGAAGGCATTTCCCTGCAGTTAAGGGTCATGATGTGTGCTGAACACTGGTAGGTAGAACCCGAATCTGAATTCTTTTTCCTGGAATAAAGCGCTGCTCTGTGCAGAGGTACCACTTTGCAGTTGCTCTGTTCAGCAGCACTTGCTGTGCAGGATGGTGGGAGAAAGGAAAGTTGTTGTTCAGGGGGTGGGCGAGCTTTCATCACGTCCCCCTGAAGATGTGCTTTGCCCAAATTTGACAAAGTTAGTAAGGCTTTTTTTTTATTTTTTTTTTGGTACCACTCAACCCAGTTTTGTACTGCAGACGAGGCCACCGGTCCTCTTGGGGTGACATTTTTCCAGGTGAAAATGGACTGAGACAGCCAAATTATTTCCAGTAGGCCACAGAATAATGCTTCTATCACAGTAAATCTTGGTCTCTGTTGAGCTGGTGTGGAAAGACTTCATCTCCTCTTAGCATTGGCTCTTTGTAATATCGTGGACAAAATCGGGGGAGGCTGGACCACAGCTCTCCAGCAAGTGACTGCGTTTGGGGTGAAAAGTCAGACCAAAATAAACTGGGTGGTGATTTAGTTTTGTCTCGATAGTTTTACATCTTTCAGGTGTTTTGCTTTAAGGTAATATTTTGATGGGGTAGGTTTTTGCCGGTCTGTTTTTTTTGGCTTATGAACTCCCTCCCCAGAGCTGTGAGACACAATGCCCCGGCGTCAGCTATTGGGATCAATTTAGCCATCATTACTAGATAACGCTGTCAGCCCGTTTGAGATACGTATTTGTTTAATAGTTAATGTTCTGTACCAAATATAGAGGGTGGGGAGAAGTCAAACTGTAGTGAATGCTCTGCTTATTTTATATCCACTATAACTATTTTTGTCCATGAAAATTGGCTTAATTATATCAATGGAATGTTTCTTTTTCAATTCTGTATGCAATTAGTCCATCTTGCTGGCTGCAATTTATTTTAATAAAAAAATAAACCAGTGGCGTGTTCAGTTCCTCATCCCCTGGGGACAAATGCGATTGGTGTGTTTAATTTCATTAACTACAATGCGGCCTACTGGAAAAATGTATAAAATCAGCTTTATACAGCTTAAACACTGGCATTTGAAACAAATCATTACTGCATTAGCTGTCACACTGGTAACTCTAGAATCCAAGACAAAAATATTATAGCTGTTTTTATAACCCTCTGCAAATACACTGTTAAAATAATTTGTAATCATTTTTTAAACATGCCCCGATGTTTTCAGTTAAAATATCTTATCACCACCAAAGAAGGCTGGCTATTCATTATCGCATGGATGTTTTATTGAATGATTCATAGGTTGCTTCCCCTGCAGAAAATCCACGCCTGTCTGTCTGAAGCTCCCTGGTTTGAAGATGGGCTGTTAGTATGGAGCAAAACACACCTCCCTGGCTATTTTTCTCAGCTGATTTTGCTTGTACTGGTTTGCAAGCTGGTTTTGGTAAAGCAAGTGCAAGGAACAGTTTTTTCCAAGTAGAGGGAAAAAAACCCCAAAACACCTTAGTGTTTTCTCAGTGCAGACTAAGAACATTATGAAATTCATCATCATTCCAAATGCCACCTCCCCTTCTAGTAGCTTTTCTTTACATGTCACCTGGTGTGCAGCATCGTCCCAAAGTAGCTCCGAGTGTTTCTTTGCCCTTCTGAAGGTGGGAGGGCAGGAGGGGAGGGCGCATGCACCCCTTTTCCGTGTGTGTTCCCCAAGAGGTGGCTGTAGCAAGGGTCAGATACAGCCCGTCCCCAGCAACGCCGAGCTGCCCGGGGCCCAGTGCGGCTTTAACCTGAATTGGGGGGGGGGGGGGGAGCTGGGCACTTGGGCCCGGTCGCGGGTAGATTTCCTGGCCTTTGTTGGACGGGGTACTTTTCAGATACCGTGATTTAGCCCCAGAAATGAGTGGTTTTGTTAATGCGTCTCTGATCTGTAAGTGTGCACAGTGCTGGTTCAGGGTGTGTGTGTAATCAGCGGGTAATGTTGAGCAGAACACATCACATGTGCCTAATTCTCTTCTGTGAAAACTGAGGTTAAACTGGCAACATTCGGGACTTTTTTTTTTTTTTAAATGAGAGGCCAGATCCTCAACTCATGTAAATCAGTCTCAACATCAGTGAAACTAATTTTCACCAGCTGAGGACATGGCCCAAGAGATTTTGTGCCTATGTGCATAAAATATACAAATATTGGTATGTAGCTGGTTTACAGGGGTTCATTTTTAGTATCTGCAGATCAATATCTGATGGAGAAATGTAGCTTGTTTATTTGTTTTGGGTTTGTTTGTTTGTTTTTTCCTTAGGGAATGATCAACTAAATATCCTCAGCATATTTTAGACAGATTGTTATTTTCTGAAGTGGCACAGACTTCCTTTCCAAAGAAGTAATATACAGAAGATGAGCCACGTTGGACACAAGCCATCTGTTCCCTTGTGTGTGCTGTGCTTGCTTCCCCCCCCCGCCCCTTTCCACTGCTGTCATAAACAGTAGTTAATTTTCTTTTCCATATCTTCAACTTTATAGCAGCGGTGTTTTGGTAGGAGTGATATCGAGTTATTGGTTTATTGGTATTGCAGGGGGAGAAAAAAAAAAATCAGCTTTATTTCCTACTTGATATAAAATCACTTCAGGGGGAATAAAGAAGCCAATTGTGGTTTCCCTCCTCAGGCTGAGGAAGCACCTGGGTCTGGAGGAAGGTGGAGGCAGCACCAGTGAACCGTGTACAAGGGTGGGAATGGGACTATGACTGCATTTTGGTTCCTTGCTCCAGAGAGCCCAGCCCTGCTCCTGGGTGCTGCGGGATGTGAGGGGAAGCTATGGGAGGAGGGAAGGGAGAGAATTTTCCCTCATCGCTGCGTAAACCTTGCTCGCAGAGCAGCTTTACCTGAGGCTTAGGAGCAGGACTAGGAGCAGCTCTACACCAAGAACTGGTCTCCAGCAGAAGAGCTATATTTAGCATGTGGATTTATTCTCTCAGCCCAGTGTCATTGTGCTTTCAGCATATGAGTCGTTGGCTGTAGGGAAATATGGAAACTTGGATGGGAAGTTTTGCTCAGAACATGGAAAAGTTGTAGAATTGAGCAGTGGTGGAGCTGGGGGTGGGGTCCTGTGCTGCTGCCATTGAAGCGAAAAAACCTCCAAACTTGGAGCATATTGAACCAATATTACCTGATCAGAGACTGGTCTGAGGTGCAGAAAAAGCATGAATTATGGTGGGTTGTTTTGGTTTTTTGTTTGTTTTTTTTTTTTTGCTAGGCTGATAAAACTAACTTGACCAGCTTAAGCAAATAATTTACTCTCATCTACTTCATGTGTGAGAGGGGAGGGATATGCAATACCTGCCTGTGTGATTTCTGGATAAACGTCTCGTTAATGATCTTTGTGTTTGTTCCAACTCCCACTGAGATCGTTGGGACTTTTTGTTGAATTCACTGGATCAGATTTTTTTTTTCTTTTGCAAGCTTCAGATTCGGCTAAAAATCTTTTATTCCATCTCAGTTACTTATATATATATATAAAGCTTTTGTTTACATGTAGTCTGGCATTTTCTTTCCTTTCTGGATAGTATTTAGTGGGTTTTATTTCACAGTGAATGGACCTTTTGGGCTCAATCATGTAAATTAATTTTTAAACGTCTGTGCTTGAAGTTCATGTAGTATAAAATTGCTTTACTTTTTTTTTTTCCTGTTTATAGAAATGGACTGGTTTCATTTTATTCCATAAATGTGAAATAAAGAACATGCACAACTTACAAGTGTTCTTATATTTTATTTTAGAATTATCACATAGGAATAAAATAAATTTAAATCCCTACATGGCACAACAATTATGTTTAAAAAGTAGTTGATACCTCATGGAGAACTTTGAAAAGCCCTCTGCTCAGAAGCAGTTCTGCTCGTATATCCCATATATAATGAATAAACCCCAGATTTTTGTTACTTTGGGAGTTCTGAAATTCTCCCTGCTAGTATTCATCCAGATAAGTATTTAACCAGATAAAGTTTAGAACAGAATTTCTGTCTTCTGTTTGTGATAGTCTCTACTAACGAGTGAATTTTAAGAGCTGCTTGGTACCAGCAGCTGATGGTGAGACTCTGGGAAATCCATGTTAAATCCTGGATGTGTCCTTAAGGAGATGCCTGAAATGCAACTGATGCTTCCTCAGCCTTTTGTAGATGGGTGGTTTTGTTTTTTTTTTTTCTGTGCATTTAAGGCCCTTTAGGTAAATTCTAGTGCTTCTGCAAATAGTTTGTTGTCTGGGGTTTGTGATTATTTTAAACAAAAAAAAGCATGTGCCTGTGAAGCCAAGTAGGTCTCAACCTGTTAAGTACGCCTCAGAAAACTCACTTCTGGATTCCCTATAGCTGGTCGGACAAGCAGGTGGATGATACAGTTGTTAAAGGCCTACATGTTTCAAAGTGTGTATTTAATTTTCTCTTTACACTTATGTATTGCTCTTTAACTCGCCTTTCAGACAAACCAGCATTTTTCTGTAGTTCTTCAGTTAATGTGTAGATCTCCAAGCCCTGAAAGAACTGAGGCTTGGTGCAGTGTCACATGCAGAGCCTCCAGCCATAACCAGAAAGTTTCTTGTATGATCCAGGTGTCAATAACCTGGCTAAATATTGATTTTTTAATTTTTTTTTAATTTTATTTTGTAATAGCACTGTCTGTTCTGGTGGATCAGGAAAAGGGGCCCACGTTTAACACCTATCTATAAATATATTTTTATGCAATCGATAGTAACTGTTTGGTGGGGGGTTGTGGTGTTTTTTTGTTGGTTTGGTTTTTTGTTGTTGTTTTGGTTGGGTGGTTTTTGGTTTTTTGTTTTGTTTTGGGTTTTTTTTGCTGTTTTTAAGTGTCGGGTTTTTATCAGTATGTGAAATAAGTCTTGAGTCATGAACCCGAGAAAGGTCCTGCTGCAGAATAAATTCCATTGAGCATGTCTTCTGTGTGTCTATGGCTGTGCTATCTGGGTGACCTACATGATACTGGTGCATTTTGCTTCTCAGAAGTACCACCTGCTTGGCTCCCCTGGGGAAACCGAGGTTCTCACAGGGCAATAACTCAGCTCAAATCATCACACAGCTGGAGACTGGATGCAGCTCAGGGAGCTGGTTCTTCACACCGTCCCTACCTAGAGCCTTCCCTGGCATGTACTGAGGAAGCCAGTATTTTAACAACTGGGGTGGGAGGAGAGGAAACACAACCTATGGAAGATTTCTGGAGAGTTGCTTTAGTTTGGAACCTTCTTTTGGGGCCTAACAGGGCAAACTGAGATTCATATCTAACTCCAGAACACCATGAAATATGACTTATGAAGGATGTTTGCCTTTACCCCTGTATAGCTGGTCGTGGTTTTAAAGGAGCCTTCCCTATACCTGCACATTTACTCACAAAATGCAGCGTGGCAACCTGGCTGCTCAGAGCCTGGAGCCTGCTGCGGTTCATGGTAGTCTTTCAGTCAGATTTGCTGGACTTTGGAGCAGGCCCTCAAGGCACAGAACTCTTTGGGACATCTATGCTATTTGCATATAAAGATTTTCTTTTTCTTATATCTGAGTTTGCATGTAATGCTCGTTAATGATTAGCTACCAAGGGTCTGGTATAAGATATACCTATTTCCACGAAATAAATCAGCCATGCTTTTGTCTCTACTTCTAAGGTCCTTTTCATGATGTGACCTGGCTTCTAAAATATAGCTAAACAAATGTGGTTTTTCAACCTGTAATTTGAAGAGCTGTATGCTCGATTCCTCTCAAAGAGCCCAGAGGAATGTGTACCTATTGCTCCTTCAGAATCCTGGCCTGAGTGGGATAATCCCACCCCGCAGTCACCTTGCAGTAACTGAAGACTGAAGACACAGCTTTGAGAACTTCCCTGCCTCTCTCTCTAGTTCCCAGTCACAAGCTGTAACTATGTAAGGGATATTCTTCTTGTCGATAATGACAGATTCTAAATCTTCCTTTTTAGTTCTTTCAGTGAAACTACATCATACATGTTTGAAATGAGAAGAATCCCTGAAAACGCAGACAAATATCTACCTACTGATCCATCTATCTAGAGACTGAATATTGGAAGAGTGGTCATTTAGCTCAATCTTGTGCCTCGGTGCTTATATTAGAAAAAAAAAAAAGGCACTCTGGAAAAATTACTGAATTCTCCTTGCAGTGTCAGGTTCCAAGATAATGATGTGTCTGTGTGTGAAAATATTAAATTGCAATAACATGCAGAGTGAGTGGCTTTCTGAATGGGGTATTCAGTTCACAGCTTGGACTATGCATAAAGCTAGTGAGTGACAGAATACAAATGGTGTCATAAAGCATCAGGGGAATTTACAGCCAGCCTCAATCTTTTTGATCTATATTCTATCTATGGAGCCCTCTCAATCGATCTATCTTTAGTTAATGAAACAGTTAAACATATTTAATTATTTATCACTGTTTATGTCAAGAGTTATCAAAACAGATTATGTTTCCCCCCCACACACTTAAAATTTAGAGTTCTTCTAATACCTTTATGTACTAAAGTCTGGGATGCTTCCTGTCCAGATATGATGCTTTCAAATGCATCTCTGTAGATGTTTTAAAATCACAGCTGTTTGGTGAAAGCAGAGCCTGAGAGCATGCTTTCTTTCTAACTTTTGCTTGTTGCTTGCACAAGTTGCTTCTATTCTTTGCAGTAAAAACCAGGGAAATGAGAATTCAGTTGCACTTAAGTTGAGAAATCAAATGGGACGGGACAGTTCTTGGAGGGTTTAAGTTGACAATAACAAAGAGCCAAGTTGAAAAATCTTTCTAGAAGCGAGCCTGCTATGTCCATCCTCTTTGTGCTTAGAAATCAGTGCCAGCAGGGTTTAGAGAGCTCCTTTAATGACCGCGTCTAAAGATTAAGTGTGCCACGTGTTCTTGTAGCTTCCCACTGTCCGGGTCTTCTCACATGCGGATGGATGTATATAAACTATTTTGTACAAGCTCTCCAAACAGAGCCTTGAAGCCGCTGCCCCTTCGTGCTGTCAGGTGCGGGTCACACAGATAACCTGTGGCTGCTCTGCCTCAGAGGAGGAAACTTCAGCATTGCAACCTTCTCAGGACTGCTGCCCCTCCTCCCCCGTCCCCCAGCAGAGGTGTTAATCGTCACCCTCCGAAGGCTGTGGTGAGCTGCTAAAAGCCCCTGTTTGTTACTGAATCTCATCTGCTAATTCTGGGCTGGAGGTAGGTGTTTGGGATCCCCCTCTGCCATACCACCTGGGTCTTCTACTGGCTGCTTTGATAAGAAATCATTCTTTCTTCTCTAGCTAAGCACTCTCTTTACCAGTGGTTTTAAATTGCTTTCCACTCCTGACAGACTACCCTCGTTCAAAGAGAAATGTGGAGGAGGTGGATGGTTCCAGTAAGTATTAGGAGTCCATTACCAGAGGACTGGATCCTATTGGGATCTCTCGGGAGACACCCCTCCTTGTCCCACCAAACAGAGTCTGGCATTGTGAGCGGAAAGGGCAGGGGGATAAAGGAATCCAGCCTCGCTTTCCTCGGACAAAGAAACCTCAATACTTGTATTCAGCGGAAAATGGAATAATACTTCTGGGTTTGCTTTGAAAGCCACAGCCAGTGGCTACTTCAGGCACTGCGGATGGTTTCTGCATGAGGACAAGCGTTTTTCCAGGGGAGAGGGCTTTACACGTGAAAAGAGATTAAAGGCACCTCTGTGCCAACATCTTAAACATTTTGGGGCTTACAAGGAGTATCGATGTTTCCGTACAGTCACGTGCCAGGCAGGAATAACCCCCCACGGCGCTGCTGCGTGGCACCGCTCACCGCACAGAGCTGTGGGAAGCCACCCGGCCTGCTAGAAATCACTATTTTCAGTACTGTAGGCCAAAACCTCACTATGCTGTTACATTAGTGCATTTGATTTTATGTTTACAGCTAATGAAGAGCAGAATTTTAATGCCAGGTGTCAGAGCCAAAGGAGAAGATTTTATTATCTGAAATAGACAATGAGGCCCTTCAGAAGAGGGTTTTCTGCAGGTAGTTTAGTGATGGGTGTTGTAGATCAATGGACTCGAGTTTAAGATGAGGAATCCCCGTTTTCCCATGGGATGGGAGTTGCTGGGACAACGTCTATAATGAAATATCGCCGTTGGGTGAACTAGGCAGGATGTTTTGATGGCTACGGTCTTAATTCTGGTCCTGAACTCTTCAGCAAATGTGTCTTTCGGAGCAAGTGGCATTATTTACAAGGGTAAAGTTATGCTTGGAGAGAAACACTTGTGTAATGAAGCCTGAGCGTATGGTCCTCTGTTTTCCCACCTGCCTACTTTTGGCTCTCAAAAGACTAGGCAGAATAAAGATAAGGGAGGGAATGCAGAAAAAGGCTCTTTTATGTACACATTTTTCTCTGCGTTACATAGGCTTATTTGCCAAAACTTTCTCACTCCCCCTTTTTTATCTGACTTCCAAAATCTATTGCTGGTTTGAGTTTTAAGCAGTGTAGTGCTGGGAAGCACTGACCATCTTTAAATGCAACTGGAATTGTTGTGATCTTAGACCCTCCAAAACCAGGCCTGGGAGACTGAGGGTTTGTTCTTGCTGCTAACTGCAGTTAAAACTAAATAGCTGCACATCTGAAAACCAAACTCCATTTTTGAAGTGCATGAGCTAGATCACTTGCATCAAAGCAAAAACATTTGTTTCTGTCCTCTAGATATTTTCATTTCTAAGCCCTTAAAAATTGCAGTAATTTTGGTTGTCACAGTCAAGTTTGCACATGGAAACACGCGGTACAAGTGCAGATCCCTCAGTCTGTGCTGTGTGGGGCCGTGGGTGGGATTTCTCTGCTTGCATTCAGAAATGGAAAAAAAAAAAATCAACAGAAATTTCTGTATCCGTACGAGAGAGAGACTGTGCTTCAGATTCCTTTCAGACTACAGCCACTACTTCAGTGGGTCAAATTTCCTTTTAGTTTCATCTCTTGGAAGCAAGAACTGGCGCTTGTTGAGACAAACACTTCAAGAATATTATTATTCCCCTCCACCTTTCCCTCCCCTGGTGAAATAGAAATGCTTGGATCCTTTGGTACAAGCTTTGTAGCACCCGAGTTATTAAAAGATTGGAAAAATGGTTGTTCGAGGCACCTACCTGTAGGACCCGAGTCCTTTCTGATGCCATCTTAGTTAAAACAGGGTATTTTTTCCCATCAAGCCGTGATGTCTGGAGAAGGCAGTTCCCAGGAGCTGTGTGGCACTGACAGACCTTTATTTCAGAGGTCAGTCCTGTGGTCAGACCATTCCCTAGTAGTAGGGAGGTTATTGATAGTATTACAGATGTCTCGGTGGAAGAAAAATCAGAGTCCATAATGTCATATTAAAAATATCGATAAATTATTGATTATTATTTTAGCCCAGGCTTTAAGTGTGAGTAACTGGTTTCCATAAATCACCCGATTCCTCCAGTGAAACAGAATGTCACTGTGCAGGCAGGTTTCATTTAGGAAGTAAAAATCTGGCTGCGTTTCAGAAAGCGATGAGTGAGGCTGACGTTCAATGCCAACTACTAGGTCTGACACAAGTGCAGAATCCAGATGCTTGCATTGTTTAGCTGCTGCTTCCCTGCCAAGGCAGGTGACAATTTCTAAATGGTTTTGATGTTTGAGTAAAAGGTTGCTCAAAATAGGATCTTTCAGTAAATGTATTTGTAAGTCTTAACCACGCTGCGCTGACTCCCAGGGCACGGTTCCCGTAAGGACAAGGCACTGGTGTCAGTGCTGATACCTCCTCTGAGAGGATAACGAGCTGCAAAGGCTCCCAGCGCTCACTACTCAGTCAAGGAAAGCATCTTTATTTTAAAGGTTACTTCTGAATGAGTTCTGCCCGCACAATTATTGTAGGAGCATGCGCTGGCAAAAGGAGTTGTTGTGAGTCAAGCACTGGTATTTTAGAAATGGTCTCCTGGGCTGCTGGGGAGCTGGTTTGCACCAGGGGATAAACAGACAACATCTAAATGGCTTTGGAGGAGGGGGACAGCTGGAATGACACAAGATACCAGCTTTAAAAGGTGAAACTTTTTGTAAGGGAAACGAGCTCTGAGTTATTTTGCAGTTGCAGAAAAAGGCCAAATTCTATTCTTATACCTTGACCTACACATTGTAAAGATACGTGAGAGGAGAAGCTAGAATTAAAATGAACATATGGCTAAAGTGAGATGAGATCTTTCTCACTTTGGGAACAAATCCATTGTGTGGTGGGTTTTTATTTGTTTGTTTGCTTTCAGGTGTGTTGTGCTTTTCTTTGTGTCATCCAAAATAGCGGTTAAGATTTGAATTACATCAATGTTAGTGAATATTAATTGTAAGGTATTATTCCTTGTTAAACTTTGAAACAAACGCATTTAGTTGTGAAAACTTATGTTCAGCAGGGGAAACATTTGTTAAAAGATAAAGTAATCCCACCATTGACCCAGAAGTCAGACATTGATTCCTGTTATTTCTCAGTTTCCTTTCTTGCTTCTTCATTGCAAGAATGTCTGTCATCTGCTGCTTCCACTCTAGGAGAGGGAAAGTGCTGTATTATTGCCCCTCTGTGCCCCTGATTGATTTTTATTAAAGCCCTGTAACCGAGAATCACTTGGCTACGTGCTTATTTGCTACATATAGGAAAAAATATCCCCCAAACCAAAACGCCCAACCCCAAAACCCCAGCGCTGCATGAGGGATTCCCAGCACAGGTTTTTGTAGGCCGGATGGGCTGGGGTAGTTTGGAGGAATCCCCAGTCCCTGGCAGTCGTCGGAAGCAAATGCCAAAGCTTTTGAAGTCTCCCCATTTACATGCGGCATGAGTTTCCCATTTGATTAAACAAATGATGCTTTGCTTAATTTGTCTATGTTGGCTATTTTTATGAAATATGCACTTAATTAAGTAAGAGAAATACAGAAACATGTTTATTCTCAAGATTTATGCGAAAAATGAGAACCCCACTGAAATTTCCAGTAGTGAAGCAATTAAGTAATGGAATTCCACAGTATAAACATAGTATAATTCAACTATAAAACCGATGTCTAAGTAATGTTAATGAGCTGACTTGAAGCTGTAAAAGCTGAAAAAGTTCACGGTTACAGATGAACATCGAATTTGTTCAGAATTATAACTGAGATAAAGTTAGTTTGCATGAGGAATAGTCTGCAATCCTGGTCCAAGCTCCGTCCTGGGTACAACATGTCAAGCTGAACATCAGCTAAATGTTGGGGGAGTGAAGCTGGTCGAGACCGTCTTTATTTTGTATGTGTAGCTCTGATCTGTAACAGCGTTGTTAGACAAATTATAATTTGCTCAATTAAACAGTGTTTGCCGAGAGAGATAAGGGAACAGCAGTTCTGTGAAGAAAACAGATTTACAGTTTTACAAGGCTTCCTATAAATTAACAGTTCCAAGGAGCAAACAAGTCAGGTTCTCACTGATTTCTTGCTGGAAGTTTGCATATACAGCAGTCCACCAAAAAAAAATAGTGCCCCCTCCAGAAAACAAAAGCTAAAACTCTATTTCTCCTTCAGAGCCCCCAGATAACCTCTCCATGGCTGGACTGATGGTTTGCAAAATTTGCAGTTGCCTGTTTAAATAAATATTTTTTGCAGTAACTACTTTAATATTCTATTTGCTGAAATGTAACGCAGAGCCTGAGAGCCATAAATCAGCAATGGTGTATGCAGAAGGAAGCTCAAACCAATCTGCTACTTGAGCAAGGTTCCGATGTGAAAATTGACAATTTATTTTGTATTTTTTAAATTTAAACCTGAACTTTGAATTTACGCTGAAATCTGGCAAATGTTGGAACAAATCTTCTAGCCGGCAATTTTAATCTCGGCTTTCTCTGTAATTTCCCCCTCACGACCGCTGGTTTGTGATGGAGCTCTTCAGAAGCACAAAGGGAATGGCACATTTGGGGAACCTGGTTTTATTTGTACGATGTTCTTTTCCTTTGCCACTAGTTCTGACCTGATTTTTTATTTTTTCCCCCCCTCTAAATTCTTATCTCTTTTCGTAAGTTTCTCTCCAATCTTATTCCAGAGTATTTACTAAGTAGTTTGCTGTGCAGGTGTTTGCGGCGCTGAGGTAAATCCTGCCAGCCGTGGCTGTGCAAAGCTGGAGTTAACGTTTCTTCTAAAGCTGCGTTTTTAACCGGGTCCTGGGGGATTTTGCTGCACTCTGGCCTCCGTGCTACATTTTCTTTTCTTTTTCTCATTCCACTTCAGAATGTTGTTTCTGTCACCTTCTCAACCTAGTAAATAGCACGCTGAAGATTTATGATGTTTAAACTTTTAATGCCATAACATATTTTATGTATTTTTCACAGTATTATTCAGATGTGTTATGTTATGGTTAGTTCAAGTTCTAGTGCAACTGCTCTGAGGAACTCTTTCCTTGTGGGTAGTTCCTCTTTGCCAAACAGTATTTGCACTTGCTTCAGAGGGGGAGGGAAGGAATGTTCCATAAATGTTGCACGGGATTAAAAACGTAGATGGCCAAACCATTATGGATGGAGACTGAAAGCCTGAACGTGCAGCCTAGAGGAACCACGAACCACAGTTTTTCTTTGTGAGGCAAACTGTGTTTGCCACTTCCAGGCTTTCCCACTCCAAATTTAGTGCAGAATGGTTCTGTCAGAGTCAAGGGAGGATGGCAAGGCTCCATGCAAGGAAACCATGCAGGGGGGCTGAGGAGAGCAGCGGGTGAAGAGTCCATGCGTTAGTTCGGGTGGACACGAGAGTTTTCATCTCAGTTGCTTTCACACTGAACTTTTTCCCATACCTCTGGCAGCTTTGCTGATTGTTCTCCCCCAAAGTGCTTCTGAGCATCCCCTGTTGTGGGTGTTTTGTGCTGTGGCAAAACGGTTATCTCACTGTGCTGCTGGGATTGTCTGCTTCTGGTGTTGGGAAGGGTTTCTTTACACAGGAAAATAGGTAGGCAGAGTTGTGTAAGCAATGCACAGTGCTAAGAAGGGCTGTATTCAGCTTTTCAGGACCAAAAGTCCTGGTCTTTTTCATGCATTGTTCTTATTAACTATAGGACTATTAAAAAGAAAAGAAAACAAACTTACCTAGAATTAATTAATTGTGGGGCACATCTGCTTGCCCTGAGTAACTTTCACAGTGATACTAATTCTTCTGTGAAGTTTCATGAGTTTATAAAACATTAACTACTTCTAAAAGAACAACAAACATTGTTCTTTCCTCACACAGATCCTAAAACCCAGCTACCAGATGGACCAAGGCCTGTACCCAGCAAGGGAATATTAATTTTGATGGAGAGAGACTTAGTGTTCTGGGTATTAAATTATATGCCTTGGGAAATGCAGCACAGTAGATGTGTGTTTGTACTGAGTAGTGTCTTTGTCTTTCACGTATAAGACCGCTAATTAAAATATAATGTAAAAAACTGGAGTATGCTGGTTAGGTTTTAGTGTGCTGCTAAGGTAAATAAAAATGAAACAAAAGATATATATATTAGGTCATTAAAAGTGCATTGTTAAATCACTTTATGCCACAAAATTTCCGAATTAAAAGCTGAACAGAAATACATCTGGAATCAGACAGGAAAGCAGATTACTGTTCCTTTACCCGGAGTTCTGCCTTCGGACCATGGTTCATTTGCGCTGCCGGTAACCCCTGTGCAGAGAGACACAAGCAAGCACAGCTCCTGGAACCGTACCTTGCAAAACTGCCTTTTTACAACATCTCCAGTGGTCCAGCCTAGCCCCTCACGGTTTTACCCCAAGGCTGGGAGAGCTGAACTCCATATGCTGCCTGGTGCTTTGGATATAAGGTCCCTTTTAATGTGT
Organism: Ceryle rudis; assembly: GCA_033439905.1. Classification (NCBI taxonomy): domain Eukaryota; kingdom Metazoa; phylum Chordata; class Aves; order Coraciiformes; family Cerylidae; genus Ceryle; species Ceryle rudis. The sequence goes on along the minus strand of JAAGNO010012908.1, from coordinate 45,667 downwards.
TCAAAACAGAAACAGCTTGGAATATTAACTTAGCTGTACCTTACAGCTTACAGTGCGTAATGAGGAAAGTAGACAAGCTGTCAAACTTCGCAATTAAGACTGATCCTTTACAATTTAAAATGTGCAATATTGCACGGAAAACTGAACTATTTGATGTTGTTTAATCAAAGCGTGTTACTGATAGCAAAGCAGCATGGGTTTGCGATGGCAAACCAACACCCGCTTATTTCAGCTTTCTCCTGTGTGAGCAAGTGTACGACCCCCTCATGCTTTTTGGAACCCATGCGTTTCATCGTTGCAGCCCCGTGGTTGCTTAACGGCCAAGGCAGGTGGAGGGAACTGTCCCCTCCAGAGTTGCAGAAGGCCCTCCGTGCCTCTGTCAGCTGGGGGTGGCACCTCTCTGGGACAGGGAAAGGGCATGTGCCTGAAACGCATCCAGCATGCTGGAGGCAGTTCCCTGGCACTGAACTCTGAACCCTTTGCAGGAACAAGTACTCAGCTCAGGGAACAGACTGGTGTCTAGGGGCACTATTTGCTTCAGGAACTGGGCATCTTTTCTTTGGAAACTCAGAAGGAAGACTTCTCTGAGAACTGCTGGAAACAGTGATAAAAAACAAAGCACCCTTTCTCAATCAGCAATGTAGCAAGCTCGGGGAGTCCTGAGATGACCACGGGGTTCTGACTGAGTATTTCTCATCACCCAGCAGGGTACTGCAGAGCAGCACAGGCTGATCATCTTGGCAGCTTAGGAAGGTTGAATCCAAAGCCCACCAAAAATGTTAAAGATCTCTCCATTAGGGACATCCAGTTCTGGATTTGTTCTTCAGTATGTGAATGTACTAACTTGTTCTTGGTACCTGCAGTATTTGCCTCCTTATTAATAAATGTCTTTCTGGGCAGAAATCCAAGGTTGAAGGCCTAGGGTACAATAAAGGTTACCAAAGGTCCCTTTATCGCCACTCTATTGCCTTAACAGTATTTACTTAATTCCCCTCCAGAATCTTCTCCTAGTCTTCCTGGCATGGAATATGGCCACCTTGGTAAGGAGAGAGGAAAAAAAAAAGAAAGATCTTTCTTTGTGCCACTATCCCCCTGAAGAAAAAAAAAAAGTTTAACATCTGATTTAAGTTTACTGAAATAACAACAGATGTTTATCTTGTATTGTATGGCACATGGCACTACATCTCATAAACCCCCTCCTGGAGCTTAAAGCAGAGTTTCGGGTCCCTCATTTGGACACTTGCAGGCTTTGTGTTCTTTTTTAAATGTTTTCATTTCTCTGGAGCTTAATCTGCTACCAAAGTATTTATAAGTATCACGTTATAAACCGTGAAACAAGGAATAGCAAAGGAGATTTTCAATACTTCCTTCCACTAAGCACAGGGCTATGCAGCTACTTACCTGCAGCCTCAAATAATGAAAAAATTGTGCAAACTTTCTATAGTTTTTCATTAAGAAAAATCCACTTGGAGTACAGGATTGTGGACAGATCAAGAGGGGAAAAAACATAGTGCCTTGGGGAAGCAAAAACTGGGAAGGAAAAAATGTAGGGGAAAAATTCCTATTTTTATGGGACTTGTAAAAAGTGAAACTTTTTCACTTCTAAAATCTATGTATATTTTACTGTGAAAATAGTGAATGCCTGTAGCTGGTGTAATTTTTTTTATATTTATACACACAGACGCTTAATTCTGCTCATTGCGATGGCAGAAAACTCTTGCTGCATGCCAGAAATGACAAGTTTCTTCCAGTACTAATCTGTAAGTGTTTGAAAATGTCAATATTCTCAGTATTTTCATGGCAAGAGTAGTGAAATTCAGACTAGTAATTTCATGCAACTCTTCTCGGGGCATTAGAGGATTAATGCCGGGTTAAATAGAGGTACTGTACGTGTCAGAAGGTAGGCTGCTGGTATTTCAGGTGATGAAATAAAACCATAAAATAAAACGGCAAAAGGAGAGGCTGAAAGATGTGAAAGGCATAGCAGGCAAGGTGGCAGCTCCTTGGTGACCCTGGCTGGAGATCTGTTCACTGAAGATCTAGTCAGGCAGAACGTAGGCAGCAGATTTCTTCCTCTCTGCAGAATATTCTAGAGATGCCACATTATTGTCTTAAATTGAGACAGATTTGGGGATATTTTCTACATATTTCTGAGCTCCACCAATCCATGAATGTTGTGGCTTCTTTTTTAACATACTCTCTGAAGGCATGGTTTATTTTATCTTTGAATAAATGCAGTCCTCCTTTGTTTCCTCCGCTGAATTCTTTATTTATTATTTCCTAAAATGATTTGATTTTCCCCCTCCTTCAAAACACATATGATTGCAATAAGCAGATACAAAATAGAACCAAGAAACAAAAGGCTGAACATGCTGATAATGTACATTTGGTTTGTATTTATGGTTTTAAGATGTGTTTTAATTGGTTCACTACCAACATCCTGTAACTTTCAGTCGGTCAGAAGAGAAACCTGTTTCATTTTAAAGTCAGTTCGTTTCTTGCCTCTTTCGGCTGAGAGCAGCATGTAAGCCCCTACTGTGGTATCTTCAAATATAATTTCATTAAGACATTTAAATACAGGGGATTGTAATACATCTTGTTTTGCTGTTCTCCGTTGGATTTCATTGTGAAATGGGTTTTTAAAAGAACAACAACGCAAAACACATTTTCTTGCTTTGTAACACAAACCTTCGTGCATGATTTCTAACAAAAATGTGCAGCTATCAACCCAGAAATGAGCAGTTCACCTCTTATTCCAGAAGCTCAACCTACTTAGGTGAATGGACAGAAAGTGAAAAGGTGACACGAATGTCATCTTAAAGTACTTACCTGACAACTAAATCTGATTCAATAGACTAAAGGCGTGACAACACCCAGTTTAATACAAGCCTTTATTAAAAAAAAAAAAAATGAAGATGCAATGAAACAAGATTGGGAGTGATCTGAAAGATCATCTCCTACATCCCCCTGGACATCAGCAAGAGAAACTTGACTTTTCTGCTACTGCCAGCAGTTCCTTGAGCGTGCTCTCAAACTCCTCAGGATAGAGTTTCCACGCTCAGACGATCTGCCAGTGTCTTGAAGGTTATTGCTGACAATTTAAAGGCTGAGGTTTGATGCCTCCTAAAAGGTCTGTGTGTACCAAGGAGGAATTAGTTTGAGGAAGTTTTGTTGTACAGGAGATCAGCCTGGAAAGCCACAACATGGTCCCTTTTGACCTTGCCTTTTATGAGGTCAGTGTCATTATTATTTTGGACTGTCAGCTTCTATCTTCAAGCTATAATTTTGGGTTAGCAGTTTTCATAAGTATTTTGTATTTCAAAGGATAAAAGTGTACTTTACTCTTACTAAAATCAGAGCTAAACAAACAAAAAAAAAAAGGTAGGCCTAAAAGAGGACAGTTGCATGTAGTTCTGTCTTTGCTGCAACACACTTTACCAAAAGTCTTGACTTTGTTTCATAAATGATTGTCCCCAAAGCTGTATTTAAACAGAAAACTTCTCAGTCACTCCTCAGGCTGCATGTCGGTGGAGTTTACACGGTGCTTCTGAATGGGTTTTGATCACCACAACTGAGGCCAAAGCAAGAACTGTGTGGGTGTTGAAGGTCCTCTCTCTCTGCCAGGTTTGGCCTTCACCCTCAACAACTTTGAGGATTTCAGAACCATTGCTGTCTCCTCTCGGGTAGCTCTGAACCAGAGATGAGCAGAGTTTCATGCAAACAAACTCAGTGCTCCATGGGAAAAGAGGTGTCCCCTGTGCAGCCCCTTTCCTGGGCAACAGTGAATGTTTCTGCTGCTGTGGTAAAACTGTTTAATGTGGTTAGTTCAAATCAAGAAGTTTATTAACAGAAGTGGTGAGGTGGTGGAAATACCTGGAAGTTTACCCTGGTTAGTGTCACACAGTGTTGAGGAGACCTGCAGGAGCAGCACCGGGGCCTGGGCAGGCGGGTGATGGAGCCCAGGGGAGACAGGGGTGCGCAGGGTGAGCCATGGAAGAGTTTTCCCCCAAAACTGAGCAACTTCAGAGGCTTTTGTGTCTTTGGGGAGGGTGAGTAGTTGGATGCTATTCAGGAAAACATATGGAAACTTTAGTTTTACTAAACAACATGGAGTTTCCCTTTTCCACTTGCCTGCTGGAAAGGTGGGGAGGGGGAAATGTGGAAAAAGTTTCAGTTTGTTTGCTGGCTAATTTGCTCAGAGAGGAAAAACTGGGAAGCGTCTTTTCCCTCAGAATTTCTTGCTGAAATGCTCTGCCCCGCTCTGCCATGTCTGAGCCCCAGCTCTGTGCGCAGCTGGGACCTGGGGACCCCTATCCCGCTCAGAAGCTTCTGCAGCATTTTGGTGATTTTGTGTGACCATGAAAGGTGCAAAAGTAGTGGAATGGGAGGGATTCAACACAGTTTGGAAAGCCTGAGTTAAAAATGAGGGGCCACTACTGCACTACTGTGGTATGTAGTTACCCCGGTAAAGAGTTATCCCTCGGGCGCTGCGATGACCATATAAATAGTTCTCTATGCTATAAAACAAATACAGAATCATTTATTTAGTTCAGCATGCTGGAATTTTGCCAACTCTGTGCTAATTATGTTGTATCTTGTTTTTATCATATGTATTATAGATGATTTGTTATGCCAAAAACGTCTGGACATTTTACCCCCAGTGTCCTATTACTTGTTTAGGTTTCTGACCATCTTCTCATTTGTTTTGACTTTTCCTGTAGTTTTCTGGGAAAGAGTCTTGTTTGTTACCTGCTACCACAGCAATGCTGCTTGTTCAAGTTCTACAAAAGTGTGTAAGAAAAGGAAAAAAAGAAAAAAAAAAATAAAAAAGAAAGAGGTTGAAGTGCATCACGAAACAAACACACCCTGTGGTGTATCAGTCTGTGTCTTACCAGCTGACTTGAACCAGTAGCGTGTGTTTTCCCTTTTGGAAATAATATGGGCTTTACTGCCCATCAAAGCTTTGCAAAGAGAAGCATTAAAACAAGAGCAGCTGTACAATGAAGGGAACCGCTTTTCTGTGGTAACAGCCAGTGAAGAGATAGCTAAATGGTGAAGGCAAAGGTTGGGTGGGGTTTGGGCCAGAGCATTGCAGAACTTGGGGAGAAAAGAGCTGAAGCAGTGGAAGATAAGAATAAAGAGGATGCAGAGATGCAAAGGGAGAATAAGGGGAAAAAAGGGTGGCTAGGATAAATGAGGTCAAAAGGGTACGGAAAATAAGAAGTGGAAGGGAGCACTACTGTGCCACAGTTTTTCATGAGATACTTTTCTTTAAAATAGACATCAGTTTAAAACATTAGCAGAAAAAAAGCTCCAATCCAATTCGATTTTATAATTTCAAAGACAATCAGGTTTAGATTGAATTCACTTTTTAATTTTGTTTTAGTGAAACTTTTCACCTTGACAGCTTTGGTAGGAAAAGAAGTGATTCTCATTGCAGAAGCAGATGATGCTTGCTCACAAAAGTTCCCAGACTGTCCAAGCATCTGGAGAGCTGTGTGCAGGTCAGGTGTCTCCCCTGGACTACACAGCTCTGTGCACAGAATCCTTTGCTGACAGCAGCGATCAGTGCGGGTGCAGAAAACAGCCAGAGGTTTTTGCAAAAGATAGTGGATTCTCAGCGTGACTCGGGGAGAATAATTTTGCTATAACTCCCCATCAAATGCTCTGTGTATATCCAATTCATGGGAGAAGTCAGTCACCCAGAGATGACAAAGGGGTCCTTACTCTTGAGGACTGAGATGCTGATGCTCTTCGAACTGTTTGAGGTTTCTTTGGTTTCTTTCTTTTTCTTCTTTTTTTTTTTTTTTTTCCCCCTCCTTGTGGGTTTTGCTTTCTTACGAAGAACAAAAAAGTAACTTCCTATGCAGATCCAGTCTGTACAAGACAAGGACTCTTTTGAACTATTTTACATACAGTCCCTATTCGAAAGAACCTTCTTGCAGCTTCCTGAGGAGCCCTGACAATGTTATACTCAGGTTAGGACAGAGTGAGGCTCTGTTGTGAGGAGCACGGTGATTGCCACCCACCCAATAGCGCTGCCGGCATCCCGAGCCAAAGTACCGAGGCTTTGCCCTATTTCCCAGAGCTGGACTCGCTCTTATCCAGCAGCGAAATAGAGCTGAATACTGAAATTCTCAGGAATTTTAGTTTACCCATCCGAACACATACAGTAGAATTATTCTTCTTTAGTATTATTGTTATGCTTTCTATTATGATAGCATGTGCAAGTTCCTGCTGTGTCTGAGGCCTCTGATGCCAAGAGCCATGTCCAGGGTGGAAGAGATTCCAGACTAAAGCTGGTCAAAAAACCTCTGGCACGTTTTCCAAGCAAACATCTCAAATTTATAGTTTCTTTAGCAAAGAGATTAAACCCACTTCTGTTAAAAAAGAAAGACTATTTTTAATTCTGTAGATAAATAAAAATAAAACATATTGGTATTTCCTTCCCATGGGACCCGACCATCTGGGTAGTTGTCCTTTGCCAATTCTCCTCTGAAAAAATTCGTATCCAGAAGAAATTTTCTTTGTGCAAATTTATTTAGCTCAGATAACTTTGGGGGGAGAAGCTCTGTTGGAAGCGAAGTGAAAGGTGACAGAAAAGTGATACTGAATAAGGTGGCAATAAAATGCGAGTTTATCCAGAGACGTGAGTCTTACAAGTGAACATTACAACAGAAAAAAACCCTGCAGCAGTCTGCCCGGCAGGGCCGCTGGAGATTTACATTAATGGAGACAACAGGAATTCACTGATGATTTTAGATTGTGAGATGGTTGCCGTCCTTCGGGAGGTTTGCCCGTTGATTCAGGAAGAGAGTGAGCGTGTACGCTGACAGGGCTGAGAAATCCAACCCTCGCAGCACGGAGGGTGCCGGTGCCAGCTGGTCACCGCGGATGCATTTCACCCTTCCCAGTACTTAAGTCATGTTTAGCAGGTCAGTAGATGGTTAGCAAAAGCTTGGTTTGATAAGAAGTTGCCTAAATTAGGCTAATGATGGGTTCTCCTGGGTAATGCAGGGGAGAAAAAGTTCAAAGCCTGGTATTTATGTGCACAAAGTCCAAATACCTGCCAAGTCTCTTTGATGAAGTGTCTTTGTCAGAACGATTAAATGAAGGTTAAAAAGGCCAGACCTTTTCTCAACATATTTGACTTGCTCTTTCTTTCCTCTCTTCAAGGTGTCTTCATGTTACATTTATTTGCTTCATGAATTCTTTATTACACTAATCAGTCCTGATGTACAAACTCATTAGAAAATGAGCTGGAAATGTAAGATCTGTCAAATTTCAGAGACTTCTGACATTGTTAGACTCAGGGGCCTTTTTGCAAAGAAAAGAGAGAAAGGAAAGAAGCTAATGAGGAAATGTCAGATAATGTAGAAGTCAATCCATTTGGGGATGAAGTTTTACAAAGTTCAGAGAGAAAAGTTGTAGTGTTGCCAGCGTAAACACCTTTTTTTTAATGTACATTTTGCCACAGAGGAATTATTTTCTTACTGGTGTTACTGAACACTTCTGGTCTGGTTTTGTAATTGACATCTTAAATCGGTTTGCCATGTTGGTTTTTAAGGATGACACAAATGAAGGGAAATAATTATTTGAATGGGATTTCCTAATTATATGGTTTACCAATTTGCATTTTGAGTCTTGTGCCAGTCTCGGCTGAAATCACCATCCCAACTTGCCAGGTGCTGTGAAATAACCGCTGCTCTAAAGCAGACTTTGGTCCACTTTAAAAGAGCTTGGGTGTGTGAGATCTGTCAAATCAGGCTGGCTAAGATCCCATCATTAGCCTAACCTAAAAAGGTGAAAAAAGAGGCAGCAGTGAAGAGAGAAGTGACTTGCCTGTGGTCGCACATTGGTCTGTGGCTCAGATAAGGCAAGAGTCTCAGCCAGCGCCCTGCTCACTAAATCAAACCTTCTCTGTCCGCCGTCAGGGTAAGTTCACTTTTTCCTCTGAAGGTTACTAAGAGTGAGGAAAAGTGAACGATTAGCCACACAGAGAAGTGTTATCCTAGTGAAGGTAACCCCGCCAGCCTCTATTCAGCTGTGGTTGGTTGCATATGCACTGGTAGATCAAAATGTAAATGCTTCATTTAATTTCTGCATTAAAAAAAAAATCTCAGCACACTATTGGAAAAAATGTCAGCTGTGGCCTGTGCTCTCCAAGGGGTGGCTGTTACCCCATCCATCCAGACAGCAAAGTGCAGCAAACAGGAGAGAGCTGCCAAATCCTTTCTTTCCTTGTCATTGGGAATGTGGCAGTGTCTACTGTTTCCATCATCCGCCTCGTGTGCCTCAGACTGTCAGCGGGCAAGGAGCGCATCTGTACTGCTCAGTGATGCTGTTATGCACCTGGGAAACTGCAGCGTGTACAAGAGTTACTAAGGGAGAAAATAAAGCCTATCGCGTCTGACAAGGTGGACTGCAATGCAGGACATCTGGGATCTGTTCTTGGTCTTGTTATGAACTCCCTGTGTGACCCTGGGAAAGCCTCTTCATCTTCTCTCTTGACACAGACTGTATTGTACGGTCCTTGCCACGTACGCATGGTACTGTCTCAATTATAGCTGCTCTTACAAACAGCAATTATATACAAGCATCAAAATTAGATTGTTCTTGCTTTCAGGTGATTTTTTTTTTTTCCTGAGGTGCCTATAAAAGCGCTCTCCTTGGATTTCACCCGGGAGATATTTTGGGACCTTGAAAGGCGCAAGAGGTGTGTGACAAGGGCTGGCTCTCATGAATGCTGAGTGACTCTTGCTCTGCATGAGGAACACGGTTTAGTGGTAACCTGGCAGTGCTGGGTTAATGGTTGGACTTGATAATCTTAAAGGTCTCCTCCGACCAAAACGATTCTATGACTCTGAACTGGAGAGCATGGAAGGACTGAAGGTGGCCACTCCTGCGCTGTCTGTCACGACTTGTCCAGTCACTGCACTCCCTAGATCAGCAGGTTATGAACATGCAGACAACTGCTCATCCCACAAGAAGGGAGCCATTTCTCACTGTGATTTCAAACACAGGCATTAGACATCATCTGTGCGGTCCTGACAGCATCACGCTGCGGGAGCAAGTAGGAGAGGCTCAGTTTACTGCGTAGAGCTGCCGATGTTACCACCGGAGAATGTTTTTAGCCCTTGAATTAAGTTATATGAGCACATAGAGTTTAGAGCAGGCAACTCGTCTGTTCCTGTGAAGTAAGGGAGAGCTGTATGCCAAGAGAAACCTTTCTCTGAAGCTTATTCCTTCCCTCTTTCATTGGTGAAGAGCCAAATGGCAACTAAAATGTACATGTCCAGAGGACCACCTACTTCTCAGGTTGTGTGAAGCTGATGGTCCCATCTGTAGGTCCCCAGTTGCTTGCCCAGTTTCTGTACTCCTTAAGGACATGCACAGTGGTCCTTCCTTGGGGTCTGCTTCTCAGAGGTGCTGAGCTGAGCATCCCTGCCCTCCCACCTCCAACCGCAGTGGAAGGCAACAGGAGCTGTGGTTGCTCAGCACCTCATAAAAATCAAGCCCCTGTGGGTTTTGGGGGGATAAATGAGAAACTGGGCTCAGCAAGTAAGATAAGTTTGCTGGCAAATTGTTAGTAGCAGGGAAAGCAAAACCTGAGGCATTAACATACCAATTAGTGGAGGATTTCAACCCTGGACTCTGGCCTGCTTTGAAATCATTGGTCTCTAGGGCCCATCTCACCATATTCTGCAAACACTACACGAAGGGCAGCTGCCATTTGTGTCCGTCCTTTTGATGGCACTTTAAGCACCTCCATCCCAGAGCTGCCTTGGGTTTATGGCCACGACTGCTCCTGCTCAACCCTGTGCAATGCTGGGGAGGTGTCTCTGGAGAACAGTGCAAAGGTGAGCATGCAGAACCCCTTTTGAGGGGCAAAACTACTGCAGCACATGTGGCAGAGAGTGATGATTCATTTCAAGGGGTTCTTTCTAAAATCAGATTAGGCAGGGTAGGCTAGTGAAAGGGAAGGGGGTATGTTCTGCTTTGCAAATCTAACTCCATCAGAAAGGTGTCAAAGAGCTGGTACTTCCTTCTTAGTTCTTCCCCCTCTTTCCTTCCTCTTTTTGTCTCTAGCTGTTGTCTTGCCTCTTTTGCAGACAAAACCCACATCTCAAATCCCTCCTCTTTGAAGCCTATGGCTGGTTAGGTAAAGCAATTTCACTAGTCCCTTAGGGAAGAGTCTTGAGTATTTTCTTTACCCAAGGGATGTGCATCTGACTTCTGAGGAACAGTCGAGCTTTTTCTACTGCATCAGACCTATACACACAAGATTTCCAGGGCAGTAAAACGTGAAGAGCACTGGATCAGCCTGGCTGCTAGCAGACTTTGGGTATGTGTGTGTTTGCTTTACTGATGACTTTGTTTTAAAAGTCCCTCTATTCAGGGGAAAAAAAAAAAAAAAAAAAAAAAGGCGGGTGTTTTGGCATGTGAGTCTGCTTCAAGTCATCCTAAACTTTTCCCTGCACGTATCACGTCACTGTGGTGCTACCAGCCACATCTTTAAGATTTCTTAGAGGTTCCTTTCCTTTCTAGTGTTCCGATCAGTACTGGCCTATTTGTCTTAAAGCGTATCTGCTTGATAGCCTTTAATATCCTGCTGCTCCAGGTATTTCTCTTGCCAAATAAAAACCACTTCACTGCAGGTATGAAATCTAAATGCACACCTCATTTGTTGCTGTTGGCTTTGGTGCTTTACAGCTGTTGGCAATCCTTCATTTTGTCTTTAGTCTCAATTAGAATTTCAACCTGTGACAACCCATTTTGGCTTTTGGATCTGGTCTTCTGAATTTGCCTAGTGTGCTTTCCAGATGGAACACCAGCCTGGGAGCCACCAAGTTTCACCTCAGTCGTCCTTTTCCAAGTGATTGCTGTTGCCCACTGAATAGCTTCCAGATCCTTCAGCAGTTGTTCTGCTGTACTACAGTGGTCACGCCTTGCTCTAGGGCAAGGATGGCTGCAGAAACAGGAAAGAAAGGAATATGCAAAATATATCACGGAAGAACTGACATGTTGTTGGTTTTCTTCACCAGAACCCCAAATTCTTTTCTTATTGTTTTGTTAAAAGGAAACTTCAAAATCAAACTTTTTAAATATTTCTCCTTTAGAAAACCTCTTGTAAAGAGCTGCAGAAATTGCAGAACTGTGTGAGGTCAGGAGTTTGCCTCTCCAGAGCCTGCTTAGCTCTTGGTGATCTACACTTAGAAATGTTTGGCACTGCTGATCGTCCATCTTGCTGTTAATCATTCCTTCTGATATGGTTGCTCATCATTTTTCGCCTGTCTTACCGTCTCCTCCCTCATCCACCTTCTGCAGCTGGGACAGACAGTGATGGGAGGTTGATTAGATGCTGCAAAATCTTTTGATTTGGATTTGCACCAGTGGATTATTTCTGTAAATAATTAAGCAGTTCACTATCAGCCAGTTACGTTTATATGAAAAAAATCTTCTGATACTTTTTTTTTTTTACTTTTTCCTCTCCATTATTATGGAGAGGAAACCTAAAATGCCAATCTTAACACTGCTCTTCTTCCCCAAAACCTTAAAAACAGTAGATGGAAGAAACAAATGTACTTCCACAGTATAATGCACCTGGGTTGCCTTTCTTCTTCCGAATCTGAGGCTGAAAGGCCCAGCAAGTTTTCACTCCTTGAGATGTCTTTAGCTGCTTTTTTTTCAGTAAGTTCAAACAAATTTATGAAGCCATATATGGGGAAGTTTACATTTCTGCCAAGTGTGTGTTGATAAAGGGGAGACTTTGATCCCTTGGCCTGTCAGTTGTACCTCATATGTGCTGGGTCAGGACAAAAGTCTAAGTATGTTTCCCTTAGCAAATGGATTATGCTGCCTCTAAAGAATTGCATCTGTGTAACAGTCAGTAGTGAGCTGGCTTGATTACGTTTTGAGAGATTTATCTGGGGAAAATCCTCTGTGCAAGAACTGATTCATAACACCTAATGCTAACCAGGTTCATATGAATCATCAGACAGCTGACGATGGGAAAGGATCTCTCTATAGAGACTCTGTAGATAGAAGCAAATGCACTCACCTGCATGTTTAGCTGAAAGGCCCTATAAGTAGAACACCTGACACCATCTCCATTAGGAGTTGTGTATTGCAGCGACTGCAGCTTAGACAAGTTGTCGTGGGTTTTTTTCTATATATATTTAAGTGGATTATTGGAGGAAAAGGAGTAATTTCATGAAGAGTTAGTGCTGCTGCCAAAATGCAGCAATTTGAAAGTAAAGAAGTTTCCTGAATACTTGTACTTTTATGTTACCCTGACCTGGGGCTTGTGAAGTTAAGGATGCTTGAAACAAAAACCTATTAGAAAAACAAGGTGAGCTTCTATGTATAATAGCTATTGTGTCACTTAGTGGCTTTGGGCAAAGACTGGTGAAGGGCAAAGGGTTTTACAGTTCTTGTCGAAGTGCTGTGTGCTGCTAAACTCCGAGGCAGCAAACAAACTGCCAAACTAGTTTAATATTAAATGTAAGCTATAATGCAAGCAGTGGCTGCTGAGATTGTATTTAATTCTATTTAACACCTTTTTGTTTGCACTCGGGGCAGCCATGTGTGGTTTGGACTAATCTATTCCTAGCTAGGCCAGCTTTGTGGATACAAGACTCGGATCTGGGAAGGCAAGGTTTCTGTCTCTGCCACTACCCTGCAGGGTAACCTTTACATGGTCATTGCTTCTCTTTGCACCCTTAACAAGCAACATAAGGATTTGTTAGTTCTTCAGGGAAAGGACTCGCTCTTACTAACAAGTTGTACCATGTCCAGTGTCAGTTTGAAGCCTCTGGGGATTACTGCAGCAAAAATAATAACCTTAGATGAATTTAGGCAATGTCAGCTTGGTTGAGCAGTGTGTGTTAACTTGCTTGTGAGCCATGCTCCACCAGATCAGAAATCCAAACCAAAACCACCTGTAAGCAGCCCAAGGTGGGTTCTCTCCCTTTGGGTCTCGTTTCCCATCCGGGTCACCTGTACAGCTGGCTTGCTCTTGTCTTTAGCTCTGGAGCTGCTGTGTGTAAGCACGTTGCTAATGAACTGGAGACCACATAGCAACGTGGTGTCACAGTGTTGGGTGAGCCCCACAGATTCATCTTGGGAACTGCAGAGGGTGTGTGGAGCCTGGAGAGAGGAGACCTCTGCAAAGTGCGAGCGATTGCTGGAGAAGTGGGTCTGATGTGCTCCTGAGCTCCTCTCTCAGCAGCTTCTCCCAAAGCAGCCAGCCTGAAGGAGCAGAAAGCAGACATTTTCTTTAAGTTAAGAGGGTGAAGGGACACTGGGTATTGCAGATGAGTGTTGTGTTCTCCCTTAGACAGGCATCCTCTCTCCAGAGGGCTCCTCTGAAGCAGCGGTGAGCTGGTATTTTGCCTGTTCTGTTGTCACAGGTTTGTCACAAGCGAAAAATCTTCTGAGTTGCCCAGTTTAGGGCCATTGACCAGAAACACATGCCTTGCCAGACTGTGCCAGTGGCCCAGTACTTGCACAGAGCCACTTGCTACTGTTAGCAGCCTTGGCCTCCTGGGTTCAGCTGGTGTTCGACCCTGGCAAGCAGCAACCGCCACTTGGGCTCTCGGGGAATATATGCAGTAAAGGGAGCGCCAGGAGATGGCTGATGTGATGCTGAACAAGACATGGTAGGGTTCAGCAGTCTCTGCAACCTCTGCTGCTGTTAAATCCATAGAGGGTTTCCTCAGCCATGGCCGTGTTGTGCGGGGACCTTGCTGCTTGCTTTGGTTGTTGTCCTGTAAATGAGAGAGAGCAGGGAAAGTGTAGCTTCAAGGAAAGGATGCAAAACCTCCTGCTTTTGATTCCATGACCTGCTGCAAAGTTAACCCTGAAAGAAAAAGGGGGTTCTCTGCAAGGTGAAGGAGCTCCTGTGACTTTGTTAGGCACCGATAGATACATCCCCTTGCCCTGGTGAAGTACTCCCTGTGTGGGGCTGGCCTGGGGCGGGGGGGGCGAGTTTGCAAAATTAATTTGATTTTTTTGTTGTTTATTTTCTTTTATAGTGTATTTCTTCCAAACACAGCTCTGTCTTACCCTACTGCTGATACCACAAAAGCCCTTCATAGTTTTCAGGAAGCCTGTACAGAATAATTTTCCTTCTACTTTCCCCACTTCCCCTAAATGCTGGGCCAGACAAAGGTCCTGTAAAAATAAGCTGTAGTTTGATCTCTCCCAGTTAAATGGAGTGACTCTGGGCTCACAGTGGTTGAGACAACATGGGAATTGGGCCTCGACATTTGTTTTCCTGTGGGCTCCCTATATGGTCTTTTATTTTAATCTTATTTTTGTTCCACTCGTGTTCTTTCCTCCCTCCCCTCCCTCCTCCCTGCATTCACCATTTAAAATAGAACAGAAAAACACTGTTTGAGGTAGTTTGGAAGGCAAGACAGAGAAAGTATTCCAGGGTGCCCGTGTAGCCCCAATTACTAATTTTTCAGCAGAGTTGCTGGTGGGCCTTGATGCTTTGCAAGGGAAGAGAAAGGGCTGTGGTTTGCCCAGCTGTAGGCAGCATTAGTCACTGGCTAGGAGACACTGGTCTCAAACATGCCTGATTTACATGAAGTGATGTGGAAGACAGGGCCTTTATCTTTGAAGACAGAGGTGCGGCAAAAGCAAACCAAAGCCCTTCTGCATTTAGAGCGTGCTCGGGGATGTATAGACGTGCTGCTCAGCTCAGCATGTTAAAGGCCCATTTCAGCTCAGTATAAAGGTGTTGAAAAGATTCCCAGGAACTGTGGTGGGCCCTCAAAGGAGTCTTAAATGAGTTCACAAGAGTCAAAGACAAAAGGAAGAGGGTGAAGAGTGCAGACAGGGAGTCCCTGGTATGAGATAGTGAAGTATGAGCTGTTTAAACACCTCTTGGTGGCATTTGCTTTATAGGCTTTTCATGCCACAAACTCATCATTCCTGTCCTGAAGGCTCCCAGAGCCGCATTCACAGAAACACTGGCAGGTGAGGAGTGCTGGGCTGGTGGTCTACAGCACGTCCCACAGTGCAGCCTGATTGTGGTCTACTGAAAAAAAAAAAAAAGAAAAACAAAAACCAACAAAACCCCTCCAAAACAGCAACAACAACAACAAAAAAAACCCAAAGCAGAAATAAACCCCAAACCTTAAACTATTAAACCATGGCAGGGAGGTTGGATGAGATGATCTCTGAGGTCCCCTCCAACCGAAGCCATTCTATGACTCTATAAAATCTTTTCAACCCATTTACATTTAAAGGCAACTCAGAAAAACCCCATTCACTCAGTTGATCTCATTAAATAGACTGAAGAACTTAAGTGACTCCTCTGGGACTTGAACTTGTGGTTGAAGGAACAGAGAAGTCCCAAATATGATCTTAAGGAAATATTAAACTATACCCTTTAATGGCCCCATATTAATGTCTGTTGAGCCTTAAGGGCTCTGATCGTTTTCCATGTTAATTTTCTTAGTGCAGAAATAAAAACAAAGTAGCAAGAGAAAATCTACCATGAAGGCACATTTAATAGCAGTGAAAGGTGTCCTCGTGTGTAATTACTGTGCGAGCTTCAGTCGTCGTATCGTGCTCAGACCTCTCTGACTGTTCATCTGCTGCCTGAAGAGTCTTGTAGACTACTTAGGTTTTTTTGTTGATAAATGAAACCTGGAAACTCAGAAAATTGGAGATTCAAAAGACAGACAAAAGGAGACAAATGACTTGTGATAGATGAGGCTGAGCATCTCCACTTCCCTGGGCTGTTTGTCAGAGCCTGCAGGGCCACCCTTGGGAACAGGCAGGCACCCCTGCCCTTTCAGAAGAGGCAGCCCACGTGTGTTTAGTTTCCATGGCTTTGTAGCAAAAATTATTCCAAACAAAGTACAGAATATTTCTCCTTGCCGTTTGCAGCAGCCCCCAAAGGTGACCACCACTGCAAACCCAGCGCTGGGAAGGGGAGCACGTGTATGAAACAGCACTGTCTTGTGACTCCCCAACCCCGTCTCTTCTCTGTAAAGCAGTAAACCCCCGATCACTTATTACTTGCAGGTTTATTGGAGTAACGTCCACCTTTTCTCTTAGGGGACTGAGAGTATTCTCTTTGGGGAAGAATTTGGGCCATCCTTCGGGCACTCAGTGTGTGCCTGGTTCTCAGTGGGCACGTCAGTCTGTTGGTGGCCTTGACTCAGCTGTGTCTATTGGATTACACACTCCCGGCTCAGGGCAAGCAGCAACATATGCTTTTGCTTTTTTGGCTCAGCTGCTCCCAAACATTCACATCAACAAAAGAACACTGCAACATTTTTTTTTTTATTATTATTATTTTTTTCCCAGCTGATTGAGTCATCCAAATATGCGGCTGTAGGATCAGAGAATGCAGGATGTGTGATAGCTGAAACAAAGCACCTCTGAGGCAGTCTGCTGGCCGTAGGAGCGAAGCTCCGCGTTGACATGTCTGGCAGGAGCCATCCGTGCCAGCTGACACTGCAGAGCTCAGACTGTCCTCAGACTGTCTGGGCCGTGTAAGCGCAGTGCCTGATGCTGTCGTGCTGCGGCTGTAGCTGATGCCCGCAGGTGCTACAGTGTAAGTGATGTGATCTGATCTGAGGGGACCGTGCCCCTCGGCTAGGCAGAGGTAGGAAACCTATAGAAGAGCCCTCTGTCCTTATACAACTTACTTCCCTTGCTTGCTGCAAATAGCCCCGGCGGGCAGGTCTCAGGATTAGAGAAAATAATTCCTCTTTCACAAGCAAACTTTTTGATTTATCTTTAATTTCACAGCTAGTTTTGTGCCACGGTTCTGATCCACCGGCCGCTTTGATTAGCAGTTCAGGTAGCAGACACCAAATTAGGATTGCCAAAGTATTTATCAGCCATGGCTGCACGAGCCTGTAGACGTTCTGTTGGCCTGATCTAGTGCCCTTTGAGAAAGATGAAAAGCTGAATGTTTCCTTCCCTTATGGCCTCTGAGCCCTGCAGAGGAACTTGTTCAGTCTCATCTTCCGGCTCAGTGTCAAACGGGTACCGTTTTCTTCTGTGGGACTTAAGAAACTGTGTGATGGAAGGTGCATATAGCTATCAAGTTTTTATGATAAATAGAACTCTTAAACACAAACTGACAATATAATTCCAACAAAATGAAAAATTGCATTAGTTTGGCAGGAACTTTTTCCACGTAAAAAGATCTTGACGCTGCAGTGCCTTAATACTGACCATTACGACAGAATTGGCGTAGGGTTAGGGTAATAAACATCCACTCAGAACAGTGTGATGGTGTTTTGAGGCTAAAGCTGTATTTTTGCTCATTACCAAAATTGAAGCATTGCTGTCCACAATATTTTCTTTCAGTAACCAGAACATGAAGCATTATTTTTACCCAAGAAGAGCGATTTATTGATTAGAGTAACAGGAATGGTTGCCCCTCACTAGGGATGAGAGAACTTCCTGGTGGTGAAGTTTCTAACGATGTCACCAATCTTCTTCAACAAAGTGAAATAATCCATAACACTCTGTGCAATGCAGGTATGGTGACAAATGCCTTTGTTGTAAGGGGTTCTGTCCCCGCTGTACTTTGCAGGCATTTCTGATGCGCCAGCTCTGTGTGGTTGTCCTCTGCTATGGTAGCTGAGTGTCTTTGCCAGGAAAGTGCAGAACTTCAGCTTCTTACTCTAAACTGTGAGGACAGAGGCTGATTTAAGAGCAGGCTTCAGAGCATGCTTTGCTTCCTTCCTTTTGAGAAAAGCACTTATGCCTCAGTTTAGGGAGCACATATCTAGGGACCGGTGGGTTTCAGTCTGTGGCAAGTGCTTTTGTAAATAAAGACTGTAATGAAACAAATGAGGAGCTTCTGTTTGTTGAAATAAATCAATAGGGCCCTGCCCACCGCTCTCCCAGAGGTGACAATGCCAGTATCCATCTGCTTTGTCGACCAGCCCTGCCTACTGCAGATAGCGCTGGCATCTGTCTGGGCCCAGTCTACAGCCTTGCAGCATTTCTCCGAGATGAGTTAAACTTTCCCCCCCCCCTCCCCTTCCTTTCTCTTCTTCCCACCTCCCTCCCTCCCTCCCTGGTCCTTGACAGAGGCGCAAACACTCTTAAATGAGAGATAGTGGCTTCCATCCAATGGAGCCCCGGTTAATCACCGAACATCGTGGGAAAAGCACAAGATGAGGGCCGAGAAACAGCCCATTGTCTGGGCAAGATTAAAGCCCCAAAAGCCGTATTGTCTACTGAGGGGATAAATCTTCCTGCTGTCACTCAAGCACTGAATTAAATTCCCCTTCATTTCTAAAGGGGCTTATCTGTACTGAATAGGCTGTTGCGCCACAAGCGTAAGGGAACGTATTAAGTGAGCTCCTGTCTTGGGCACCTTCACAAATAGACGAAAAACAGGAGCAAATCTGGGAGGGGGAAGAGCAGAAGTGCTTTGGGCTGGGGAAAAGAGGAGGGATGTTAATTGTTGTTGCAGGTCGTTATTACTGAAGGAGGTGAATGAGGTGGCCGTTGCGGTTGACTGTCCGGCTTCCTCGCCATTGGAATATATATGAGGTGGAGTGTCAGGAATGAGCATCCCTCAGTGCAGTGGTGGTGTGGGGAAAGGGATGTCCTTGTGTAGTCCAGGGAGTCCCTAAGTGTGCTGGAGAGGTCCCTAAGGGAGGAACCAGCCTGCTGGTGATGCTGAGGCAGGGTCTAGGTGCACTGCCAGGGACCCTCTGCCGCCCAGATTGTCCTGGGAGGGAGGGATGGCTGCAGCAGACTCGAGGCCAATATTTTTGCATAGGTTTCTGTAATGCTTTTGCTCAGCTGCTGGAGCTGGCTTACCCTTAGCAGCCAAGGGGCTGGGCTCTGGTGAGAGCTGGTTCTCCAGCTTTCAACTCCAGGAGGAATATTTTGAGCAGATGTAATGTCTCAAGTAGCCCCCAGGTAACACCACCACAGTCTCTTCTCTAAACGCTTCCTCTGGTCTTTGGCAAGGGCCCAGCACTGAGATGACATGGGACACAGGCAGTCACAGCTTGTATCACTGTGATCCTTTCCTCCTCCTCCTCCCCCCTCCCTGATGCTCGCCCTTCCAGCATCCCTCACAAAGCATCGCTGTGCTCTTCCATCCCACCCGGAGGTGCCTCAATGGGAACAAACATGGTCCCATTGTTTTTGGTGGTCCACAGAAGTACTTCTGAACTGCAGCAGCAGGGATGCGCATGCCTGCTTGGTGGACCAGGGGCTTGGTAACAAGCTTGGCACCTTCAAAGGGAAGGCATCATGTGGGGGTCTGTGGTTTGCAGGATCCTAAAGGCTGCAGGTTCGGTTCAGCTTCCCTTGCACCCCCGGTGGTGAACTGTTGTTCTTCTCCAGTGTGCCTGGAACCAAGAGAAAGGTCAAACCAACACTTAAACAGAAATCAGGCATTTTTCTTGGTAGCTGCTATTCCTTAGTGTTGAACAATAGAAACCACAGCAAAACAGGATTTAATGTTTGCAGACTGAGGGGATCCATTACAACTCCATGTGGCTGACACTGAATTCTGTCTCTTTGTTGAATTTTTATTATTATTATTATTATTTTTCTCTGTTTGGAATTTGTTTTTATTAAATTTTACTTTCTCTTTGGTGATGATTAGGGTGCTTTTACCTGCTTGTCTGCAGCCTTTATTGGTAGCCTGGTCAGTTTATATTTCTGCATAAGGAAAATTGTCTCTGTTGCAATAGAAGGTTGGATAGTAACTGGTTCCTGAATGGAAACTGAGAGCGCTACTGACGGCATTCACAAAGCAAATGTCAAAGGACAGTGATGTTTATATGTTTCTATTTACCACATAAAACATGAACTCTGAAACACTCAAGGTAGGGACCAGACTTCTCAGCTTAAGAAAACAGATGATTATACTTCACCTTGGTGTTAGCCTGTTGGATTAGGAGCAGACAGCGCGTCGCACTCGGTACAATTTGGGAAGTGCTAAACAGGATTTTCTGCATCCTGAGTGGAGTTTCCCCTTGTTGATAGGGTTTAGCGCGCCCGTGTACAAATCTCTTACTGTGCAAATACCTCCAATCTCGCCTTTTAGCCACCCAAACCATTGCTTAAACAAGTGGGTTTACACCTGCTTACCAGATTAATTTAATTAGCCAAAAATAGAGTGAAAGAACTGGCTTGAGAACAATAGCTTGCAAAGAACACGCTTTTCCATTTCTTGTTGAATCTGGTAATCTAGTGGAAGCTGGATTGAAATATTATTCCTCTTAGTTTCCTGGCTCCTCGTTTATTTTCTCAAGTTAGTACATAAAACTGATCAAAATAACGGCTTGAGTTTCTTTTCTATTTGAAATAATGCAAAAGAAAACTCCTACTTTTTCCAGCTTTCATCTGAAAGAGGTGATCTAGTCCTTTGCTGCTGCAGGAAACCCATTTTATTTGCTGTCTATAACTGTCTCTGTTCTTCACTTTTGCTGCACCCCCCCCACAGCCCAG
>JAAGNO010012908.1:665-25059 GCA_033439905.1 Ceryle rudis | reverse complement strand
AAACATGTCCACTCTGTTCTTCACTTTTGCTGCACCCACCCCACAGCCCAGCACCTGCGCGGCGGCCACCGGCTGGTGCCGCACCTTGGCACAGCCAGGAGAGGGTTGTTCTCTCGGCACTGCCGCTGTCTCCAGCGGGGTGAAGTGGCTTTGCGTAGTTTTCTTAAATTGCAAATTGTTAATGAGTTAAAATATAGAGAGAGAGTCAACAGAAATGTTTTATTTAACCTTAAATATTTATTTGAACTTCACCCTTACTTTTCAGGCTTCTTCACAAATCGCAGCTCTCATTTCAAGCAGAGAGCATTTTCCAGAGAAATCAGCAAATGTCAAATTGTCTTTTCACGCTGATCCTCTTTTATCTTTTAAAATTTTCTTAAAAAGACACCAGACAAGCTCCTGTTTTAATGAATCCACGTATTCTAACAAATACAGCTATTTAGAGGTAGACTGGGTTAGACAATTGTAGACCTACTGAATTATATACATTAATTTGGTTAGAAATCAGTTGGTATTTTCCTATTGAATTGAGATCACAGACTGTTCCATGCATTTTTCTTCATATTCTACAATCTTTTGGAAGAGGCACAAGATTTAAGTAAAGCACCTTCAGAGTTCTACATAATGCTACTTTTAAAGTAATTTGTATTTAAAAAATAATAATAACAAGCAAACAAACTTGTTAGCCCATAGGATGCTTCTGCCCCGTGGCTTAATGGCACAGGTCTTTATACATCCAAATCCAGCAGCTTTCAATAACAAAGGGTGAAATTCATGAAACAAATTGCTTCTCTCTTCATAAGTCACACACTCGTATGCCAGGGTAAAGATGTGTTGATAACATTAAAATAGTTTGGTCGACGATGAATTGTAAATTCCCACCGAGACTTGGGCCTCGCAAGTGAGCTGCGAACAGCGTGAGGCTGGACACAGAATGCATTCAGATTGTGGTATTCACTGCTTCGGGTTTTATAATATTTTTAGGATAAGAGCTAAGGAACACCACTGGGAGATTCTGGTAGGCAGCCTCGAGGGGGGAAAAAAAGAGCAAAATATGCAGAGGCGATTTAATGAACATCCACGGTACTTTAAAGCTGCACTGGTGTAAATGTGATCTCTGTGACTTTTGGGGGCAGGGGAACAAAGGATAAATTTACATGAATTTCCTTTCTGACAAAAGGTAGCACATTTACACTGTTCAAACGGAAGGCTGCTCTTCATCCACAGAAGAATTCTACTAAGCAGGTGCTGCTTGTGGACGCTTCACTCTGTGGTGCTCCACCAAAGCACCTGCTCTGAGAGGAGCTCCTCTGAAGGTGAGAGAGGAGTTGGGGTCTGGGGCATCTTGGGACTCTTCTGATGTGATTAAAGGGATGTGGAGGTGCCCGAGACCCAGGCTGCAGAGCCCTCAGTTCCTATGCCCCCAGGCATCTGAGCCTTATCGAAGGAGGGTGTCCTTTGGTGGCATTTGTATCTGCGCAGGCTTGCTGGGGGACTGTCCCTCCACTCCCTGTAGTGTGGCACACCAGCCCTGTGGTTCCCAAGATGATGTAACAAAGGCCACTGGTTGGCTTCTCACTTGAAGAGCCAACTGACCTCCCGTGTATGTGCTACAGGGTGGAGCTGTCGTAAGGCTAGGGTGGACTTGTGCCCAGGATGTTTGTTTGCAGGATTCCACACTGAATGCTTGAGGAACCATGTATTTTAAATAAACAGGAAAATAATGCTGTAGTTCTGCTCGTTAGTTTTTTTCCAGTTACTCTTTTAATCAGATCTTTGATTTATCCAGCACAATTTGAGCCTGACCGATCTACAAGTGAAAAAAGCAGTAATAGATGGCTTGGCGTGCCAGTTTTGGTGAATACCTCACTAATTTCAGCACGTTTGGAGGACAGCATTCAGCCTGCCCTCTGCAATTAGAGCCCCGAGCTCTGCAGCAGGACGCTGTGACTTCAAACCTGGGGCAGGGGAGGGGGACCCAGCGGTGTGGAGTTCTTTGCGCAGGTCAGGACACTTTGGCAGGACCCAAAAGGGTTAACAAACAAACTGCCTGAATTGCTTTGTTCACTGGAAATCTAATCAGATGTTAACCTACAGTCTATATCCAAGCAATCCTTTCCTTATGATAGTGATTAGTATTACACTCAGAATGAATAGACCAAGGAAAGATTCCTATGGTAACCTTCAAAATGCATTCCATCGGCAGGCTCTGCCTACTCACAATAATTACATTCTTAACTCGTCTAACAAACGGCATGCTAATTAGCTGCTTAACCAGCCTCGGCTCATTATTACCAAGGTTGGGCAGGCTTGAGTAAAGTGACCCAGAGAGAACAAGCCCACTTAAAAAAAATAATAGTAATAATAAGACATTTGTCAGATTTGCCGTGAAGATGGACCTCCTCCACAACGACAGGACTCTCTTTGTGCGCGGATTGGCCTTTTGGCAAACCAGCGTAGCCTCGTCAGCGTGTTCCAGCTTCCCCGGCTGCCTGCGCTTTAGGTTGGCATCTGCGTGTCTTAGTAGCTGACAGAGTGTTATCAGGGATTGTCCTGGCTTTGCTGGGTTTTCTTGTGCATGAGCAGTTACCTTGCTCTAGAACAGGCCTGGGGCTTGCACCCTGGACGTGGCTGGCCCTTGCTGTCTTAGCTAAGCTCTCTCCAGGTGAGTTGTATGGGAGCTATTGAATGCAGGTGCCTGTGCTTTTAAGTTCCTCAACACTTACCTCTGAGGTTTGAACCCAGCACCGCGTGCTTCAACACAGCAAAGACTCCCTCAGAGAGGACTGATGCAAACTTCATCCAGATCCGTAGAGCAGACTTGGCATCTGGATGCACAGACTTAATGCCTTAGCACAGAGGGCATGTACTGAAGGAGCTGAGCTGCCTGTATTCCTGAAACACAGTGAAAGCGTGAGGGTGCTCGGCCCACTGGACACTGTCCTCTGCCTGCCCTGAGGTTTGAGAAAGCCTCTTGGGTTATTTTTCCTGGGGTATTCTGTTCAGGGTCTCTCCCTGGATGCTCTGATCTTTTGCTCCTGACACCCATGCTCCACCCAGCTCCTCCATTCCGTAGTTGTGCTGCTTCTTGGAGGATGAAGGAATTTCCTCTGGTTTGGGATTTCATCTGTTGCCTCTGGATTTAAGCAGGGCAGAAGGGGCTTAGCTACTGAAACACGCTCACCATCGTGCATCTTTCCGATCGTTCTTAGGGTAGTATCCCTAGTCAGAAAGAAGCCGATCCGAACCTCACCTTGTGTTTCATCAGCTGTGTTTGCTTTGCTTTCATTGTTTTCTCACAAAATGTTTAATTTCCTGCTGGTTCATGGCAGTGATAAATATTTAGTGTGTGGAGAATAAGGAGAACAGAACTTGCCTTGCTTCTTTTGGAAAGGTGTGTGGTGGTGGTGGGTGGTTTCAGTTTTTCTTGTTGAAATTTTTTTTTTTTTAATAACACCTGACATGGGGGAAATCCCAACCGGCTTCATCTCGACGGTCTCTGCAAAGGTGGCTTCCAAACAGGAGCGCGTTTGGGAGGCTCCCGCTTAAAAAAGCATTGAAAATCCAGTTGTCTTTATTGCAAGTCAGGTTAGCTTACAGTAGCTAGTGTGGTTAAGAACAGATCACAGAAGTGAGGGGTTTTAAAACTCTTTTTACAGTTCTTCAGTGTCAATCCACAAAGTTAATCCTAAGGTAAACAAAGTATAACACGATTTATATGCCACTAAACGCGAGCTTGCGCTGTTGCAGAACACGGCAGTGGTAAGGTTTGCTCTAAATACAATCTGTTCGGGTTTTATGTCCTTACACCAGCTGGAAACACAAGCTCTCCTACCATGATTTCAAGTATTGATTTGGTTAGCATACATCAAAACATTACCTTAATATATTAAGCAGAATGTTTATTTTGGGGTTTCACACTTCCAACCCTTTTAACACCTTAATGTGCTCTTGCATTTTGTTGCACTCCTAATTATTTTTCCCCTCTTCACCTCTGCAGCTTATTCTTACATTGTTGAAACCCAACCATACGAATAATGAAACAAAGCTAAGCACGCTGTCTCCGACAGAATTCAGTTTCCTTCTTGTACATGCTTCCAGAGAACCGCAGGCCACAGGGTACAAAATCCCAGTTAAAAAAGTAGCTGTGCTTACGATTTGCAAAATGCATTTGACTGTCAGAAGAATGAAAAGCAATTTTATACTCTAGTATAGGTACACGTAGTTCTAACTCTTAAAAATGCGTGTTTCTCTTATTAACAGCAGGGACTTTCTTCATCTTTTTCTCATCGTGTTTATCACCAGAGTAGAAATGCGCATGTCCTAGAGCAAAATATATTGTTATCTCTCTTCCTCTTCATAAAATGTTGGCAAACTTTGTCAGTAAAACCTGGAAATGGTTTTTATCCCTGCATGTATATGTGATTTTTTTTTTTAATTTCTTTTTTTTTTTTTGTCTTCTAATCACTGATTCTTGCCCTTCCTTGTAAAGATGAGGCTGGAAAAGAGATATGCACAACTCGGTAGGCAGATGTGGAAAGGATTCAGATTTGCAAAGCTTCAAGAAGTCGGACATCTTCTAATAACCTTGTGATTTTACTGTTCCCACAAACAATGGCTTCATGAACCAGAAAAGATCAGTCCCAGGATGGTGCCAGGTCCAGGGAGGAATACCTATTTTGGTTGTCAACTTAGTTTTCTCCAGTGTAGTACTTAATTATATGTATCATGCTACATAGATATCTATCTCGGCTGGATGAGAACGATACACTAGTGATATTTTCACAGATATCTACTTGGATTCCGACTGTGTTTAGCCTTTTGGGTTTTGTTAATGACTCTCCTGCTAGCTGGCCTCCCCTGCAGGTGGAGCAGTCTTTGGGACTAGCGCGTGTCTGTGGTAACAGAACTTCAATTTCCATTTCAACATTGAAAAAAAAGTCCCCAGGAGTTTGCGTATGAGTTCCTGTGTATTCACCAATTGCAGAATAGAAGCGATACCATGTGAATGATGCATCCAACCAAAAGAGAATGACGGAGCTCATGTTTCAGCTCTTGTTCAGAAGCTGCCTACTGCTGCAAGTTGAGAGCTGGGCTAGAAAAACGATTCAAGAAAATTATACACTGCTTTCTGGCCAGCTCACATGTAGAATTATTATTGCACGTGACTGGGCTATGAGCGAGTGGGTCAGCTTCAGCAGCTGCAGCTACGCGCCACGGTACAACGGGAGAAAAGCCCGATTGTTTGTTTTCTTGTAGAAAGCACAATATTTTTACCCACGTTCTGCGTTGCATGGCGAATATGACTTGAACCATTGCAAACGGGATGAGAAGTGACCAAAGGTTTCCACTTGGTAAAGAATCCTCATCCCTGTCACAAGTTTGGCAGTTGTGGTGGCTTGTCGGAGGAGCACAGCTTGCTGAATTCCCTTCCTTCCACTGGAACGCAACAACAGCTCAAGTAACGTGGTCAGTGGTGAAAAGTATTTTAAAAATCACGCAGGGCTATCAGCTTTCTTAAATGTTTGGGAGGGGGCTGCTCGTATTTTGCACTGGTAACAAGCGGGGTGGGTGACAGCGCCTGATTTTTGGAAGGTTGAGCGGGTTTGTATGGAAATAATTCCGAGCATTGCATTCATCCAAAATTTGCAGCGGACCTTCCAAAATGTCACCGGTCTCCTCAAAGCAATATTGCCCTTGCCTGCAACCCCCAAAAAAAAAGAAGTAAAAGAAATGTGCATCTTTCCACTGAGCCCCATAAGCAGCAGAAGGTAGCATGTACTGAGAAAACAAATTCTACCAGCTTAAAAGAGAGGAGCAAACAAAGTGCCTGGCTTAGCCAGATAATCAGGATGCCCTCCTATCAGAGGAAGATGGCATCTTCCCCAGCTTTCCCATGCTACAGTGGTATGGCATGAAAGGATCCATGTTCTGGTAGCAACCAGAAACATAATTATTTCAGTTTCCCACTTCCTGGAGGCACATAATTGATGCTAAGAATTGTTTCCTTAGTCAATTAGTGGCTTTCTTGTGGCTATAGTTGTTCCGGTGTGCCTTAGATGTGACGCTGATGTCCATACGGATCACGTGTGGGCTGGTCCTGGTTGTGCTAACATGGTGGCTGCCGGTGCACCACGGTGGGCTGGTGTCCCGAGACGATGGTCCCAGTGCAGGCAGGTCTGGCATGGGCTGGCCTTTGCTGACACAGGCTCCTTGTGAAGGGAAAGGTCAGAGGGGATGTACCAACGGGAACACGAAGGGCTTTTATTTCTTCCAGGTCGACGCAAAGTGTTAGAATTGTGTAGCGTACTGCCTAGAATAACTCAGTGAAGAGGAAAATAAACAGCGAAGTGGATGCAGAAAATTTCAAGTCATCTGGCCCCAGGTTTTTCAACAGTGTCAAGTGATTTTTTTTTTTTGTATCCTTTCACTGCTGACTCAAGCCGTGATGTGTGTGTTAAGAACCAGTTGAAACTTTTGCGCTAAACCCTGCAGAATCTTCTGTTAGGTTGGAGAAATTCTCTCCCTTTCCCTCAGGAAAGCCATAACTTCTCAATTTCCCAGCCTTTTTGGAAGGGGGAAGTGGAATTATTAGCAAGGAGATGCCTAGTTTTCTAGATGTAAACCAGAAAGTGAGGGAAATCTTCCTTGCTGCTTGAAAATAGGTGGGGTTTCAGGTTGTTTAGCTGTCGGTAGCCAGGACCCTGAGGATTTTGAATGGCACCTCCAAAGCTACTGGAGTTACCCCCTCCTCATACAGTCAGAGCTTGTGGTTCTGGACGAGCCGCTAACTCTAAACTGAAGCATATTCATAAACCACCCCCATTTGTATAACGTAGTGAAGGGACAAGGAATATGAAAACACAGCATCTGAGATCTCTGTGTGAAAGATTCTTATTATCCTGCCCCAGATGGCACCAGCTGTACTCCTGGACCAACACTAAATGACTGTGGCTTGTGCCAAATATGTACTTGAGTGGGTTGTACATGCCCTTTACAAATAGAAGTTGAATGTTAATAGATACTGAATGAAACCCATTGCCAAACCAAACAGAGCCCCTGGATATATACAGGGCATGCAGGGAAATTATACATTTCAGCAACGCTTGCCGCAGAATGCGTGCGAAGGATTTCAAAGTGTCGGTGGATTTAATGCGGTCGTTGCTAATTCTCTGTATGCTAATAGCTGTGTGAAGATGCAGGAAGAAGAATGAGGGAAGGTTAAAAGACCACTGCACTGATATCATGTAAATTCAGGATAGGGTCGGCGTATGGTGTTGTAAACAACATCACATCTCGGAGTACATGGAGTCCTGATCCTTTCAGGTATTCGAGCCTTTGTCTGCTGATATAACGCTTGCCTGTCAGCCCCACGGTCAGAGGCCCAATCTTTTTTTCTTCGGTTGCTGAAAAGGTCCCAGCGCCACATCGGGGCAACATACTGGCTGCCTATTCTCCTTCCCTATGGAACGCAATCACTGGACAACTCTGCTATAATTCACTCCCTGGCCAGCCCTTTGAAAAGGTGGGCTGCCTCAGCGCTGTTAGCCCAGCAAGATAAATCATGTACTCGAAATTAACTTCCATTGAAAGGAAGGGGTGGAAGAAAAGCCGACTGGTCAGGCGGAGCATGCTAAAGAAAAGATGACTAGAGTTGATAAATGTCATTGTGGATAATTTGGGGGCTGTGATTAAGATCTTATCTAGGTAGGAAGTAAATAGAAAAGACTTAATAAAAGTCCTACCCAGGGATCCGTCCTTATGAACTTGTGAAGTTTTAATTTTTTTTAAGTGAATATTGAAGAGAGCACCAGAAAGGTCTTCATTAAAGGGAAAGTTGTTTTCAGGGTGCTGCCTAAAGAGATTTGAAAAGAGCCTGGGTGAAACTGTACGTCTTCCCCCCCACTCCTTTTTCTTTTCCGGAGGGGAAAGAAAGCACCTTTGTCTAAAAATTCCCTAAAAAAGTTAAAGGATAAACAACTAGGGGAGAACCGATGAGGGTTTCTGGGTAACAATCATCTGTGTTTTCTCTTCTCTTTTTCTTTCTTTAAGGAATGGGCTTTACTGCCATAAAATTCCCTACAAATAAAATGTAACCTTATCCCCAATATGTGTAAGGGAGAGAATGCAGAGGCCTGTTTGTCCATAAACTCGCATACTGTTTGCTCAGAAAGCATAAATTGCCTCCTATTTTTATTGTACTGGCTAGAATTTGCTTTTATTGTATTCTCAGCAGTAGTTTGTCTTTCTTTTTTTTTTTCTTTCTTTTTTTTTTTTTTTTGGTTCAACCAATTACTCCAGCAACCTGCAAGCAATGAGCAGAAAATGGCAGTAAACTCGGTTAACATCTGTGAGGCTGAGTGACAGGGATCCAGAGCCCTGTCACTGCAGAGGTGGGAGCCCTCCCTCCTCCCCTCCCGGCCCTTGGCTGGGAGCTCGGCCACGCCGCGGAGCGAGCACAGACGATCCCAAACAGCTGTACAGCTGTTTTCTGTGTAGAGACTTCTGTTAGCTAATGAGAATGTTTAAAATTTTATTGAAGAGTGTATCCTGTGATCTACAACCTACCTAATCCAAATCTCTAAGGGATATTGAACTGCTAGAGGTTTCCAGAACCCTTGAAATGCCACCTCCTAAATTATCCAGGCTTCTTGTTTACTTCCTCCATATCTTTTTACTGCTTTCCCCAGTATATAGAATGTATTTCAGTATGAAAACCGGGTAAAGAAAAAAAAAAGAAGGCAAAACAGAACCGATAGGAGCACATAGAAGGGAGATGTGAGGAGCCAGGGGCACTGTGTTGTCACTTGGACTTGAGTGCATCAACTTTGGAGAATGTGAGAGAAAAAGATACTGGTGTATCTCAGAGTATCCTTCCTGCTCTGCCACAAACAGACGGGAAAAGGCAAGAGCAGCAAGTGGTTCCCAGCGGCACATCTTTCAGAAAGACTCTGATACTGAGTAACTTATTACACGGTAGTGAAGGACAAAAGCAGAACCTGCAGCTGCAAAGTGCTGTTATTGTGCACTCAGACCGGCCGCTGCATCGTGAGCGAAGCTCTGGTGCGATGGGGACATTGGTGCAGAAAATAAGATGTTTCCAGAGCCTGGTTGAAGCTGGTCTCCAACGCAGATACGTTTTCCTGTGTGTGCAGAGGTCAGTGTGATACACCCTGTGCTTCAGCTGGCTCCATAGGTTAAACCTGCCCAGCCGCGGGTGTGGGATGTGGAGAGCCCGATCCTGCTCCACAAAAGGCAGTGGAGAGCACTCTGCTGAACCTTGGGAAAGGAAAAGGATAACCCATGTTGTGAGGCTTTTATGAGAGCCGCACCGGCTTTACGAGGCATGCTGGCGAGAGGGTGCCTCAACTGCAGCTTCAGCTCCTGGATGCCTGCAGCTTTCTTTGTAATTAAACACTTACTTAAGTGTGCGGCTGCGTTGTTGCATTCTTAGCCCGGGGAGAGTTGTCTTGCTTGTATTTATTTTAAGATCCCGCAATAAGAAAACTTCTGAAGTTCCAGTGAACACTGCAAATTTAAAAAGTGCATATTCCACTTGACAAAAACATTGGTTTTTGTAGGAGCAAGAGCTGAAAAGTCAAGTGTTTTCTTTCTGTTGGTAAATTCCCTGGGCGCTGATGCAGATTTCTATGTGTATATTCACTATTTACGAGTATGAGCCAAAGTTTAGGGTTTAGCACTTTATAGAAGAAATGTCTGCCCCAGGGAACTGGTGAGGCACTGCTTGCGTCATCGGGCACTGGAACCACGAGAGACTCTGCTGCTCCAATATGAGCTATCTGCATTAAAAAAAAAATAAAATCATAAAATGGCTATAAACTGGCTATCAGATGATAAACAGATGCTGTTCTTGTGCTTTTCGTGCCCTTAAGTGTAGAAGTACCAAGTTGTTTATTTTTTTTGTGCAAGCTAGCTACCATTTATATAGCTTGTAGTGAATGATAAGGTAGATGGAAATGATTCAAGGGAACTTTCATCAGATTTTGGAGAGATGCTTGTGAACTGTGTTGAGATGCAAACACCTCTTAAATATGACACTGAAAGCTGCAAGCTTGTAATACCACGAGCACGCAACGTGCTTCTGTGTTTTCTGTGGCTGAACCTTTACTGCAAGCTGTCTGCTTTGCTTTCTGGAAGTGATGATAGTGCAGGTATTTCCCTTCTTCCTTTAAAGAAATTTTGAAGGTAGTTACTGAGCTGACTGTTTTTCTCAAGTATTCTTATCGACTCAGTCACCTGTAGGTAGTCTTCTGCTGGCCTCTTTCTTATGCTTGCTGTAGAAAATCAAATGTTCCTTAGAAATTTCCCCACTGAAATCTACTTTCGGACACAAAAAACATCCTTGTTCAAAACATATTTTGAGTCTAATTCATGAGAGCTTTCCAAGCTATCGACATCATCATTTTCCAGTGATCTCATCAGCATGTCCAAATCTCCCTTGTTAATGACTCTGAGAAAGCCGTGGACCCCATAAACTCCATGTCAGGTAAAGAATACAGTGAGGATTGGAAAGTGACAGATAAAGCAAATATCCTGCTCCTAAACAAACACAGCAGGACAGGAGAAGATGACAAATGATGGGATTGTGTCAGCTTGAAAACAGATTGGACTAATGGCATGCTGGACTTTGCACTCCAGGGGATCGATACTCTATCAGGCGAGAGAGCTCGAGACCTTGTGAATAGCGTCAGCACGGACAGGAGACAGATATTTGCTGAGCGCGGGTGCGCTTGGTGCTTGCGCAGCACCACTCCAGCGCGCGGGAAAACGCGAGAGTGAGCCTGAGAGGGGAGATCTGTTCTGTGCGCTGGGATTTCTGCAGGCCAAGGGGAACCTTTTCTCCTGGGAGTCCGTCCTTCAGTGCTGGAAATGGAGATGTGGCAAATTCTGTGTGTCCGTGAAGGTCTGGCACTGTGCAGGGGGCACTTTGCTTCCTTCCTTCAAGCCTTCTCTTTTTTGTGTGTGTTTGTGCTGGTTTGTGGTTTGGTTTTTGTTTTGTTTTTTCTTGGGGGCAGGGGTGTGGAATTCAGTAATTACAAAGAGGAAAAAAAAAATGGTTTATTTCTTGGACTTTCAAGGAGATTGTGCACATAAAAAGAATACATTTTTTTTTTCCTGTCTTTGTCATATTCTATTCCCAAAACCTCCAGTTGGTATAAACTGGGTTTCACTCTCCGTGTAACTCAGAAAAAATGATGGGATGCCATTTTTTTTCTATGCCATTCATCTGCATGATGCAGAGATACGCTGCTTCTTCAGTACAAATATGCGTTTACATAAATACGCATGAAAAAAAAAAGCTGGCAATTGTTTAGGACAGAGAGATCTTGTCTGTATGTTTGATCTGCAGGCAGTGGGTACAACGCTAAGCCACAGGCAAGCGGGGAGTCCCACGGTCGGGAATCCTTCTGCTGTTCCCCACGCACTGTCTCCTTGCCTGGCAGGATTTCTGTTACCAGGCCTGTGCTAATTTTCACCTAAAGAAACATTCCCACTAGTGGGGGCCACCAGAGATGTCAGGCTAACGATTTGTTTTCAAGAGCCATGTTCTTTTCAGCTGCTGGTTACACTGAGGACTTAAAACTGTGTTAAGCGTTGTGTAGATTTTCTCTTCGCTCCCATGAGTGCTGAAGACGGGGAGGTGGCCTACAGGCTGTCTGAAGGGAGCGACCCTCACAGATTAAGAGGGGAGTTCCCAGGGGGATGAGGTGAAAAGCAGTTTAGGGCTTTCTTTTTTGGCAGTGGAGGAAGAGAAGTAAGAATATGTGCACTGGTATGTGCAACACTGAAATATCCCTGTGATAAAGGAAGGGAAGAGTCTGAAAAATGCCTCAAAGCGAGGAAGGCGGAAGCCACCCACTGCCTCTGAGCAGGGTCTGCGCTTCTCCATCTCTTCCTGGAGCAGGCAGGAAAGCTGAGCCCCCTGCTCCAGGGTGCAGGCAGCACCCAGACCTAGCAATTGCTGGTGCTCAAAAGCCTTTGGCATCACTGTTGAGCTTTTAAGTTTTCTACCCACTGCCACCTCCAGCTGATGTGGTTTTTAGGAGACAGTTTCTTTTTTTTCATTTTGTTCCTTAGTGAGGCTGCTGAGACTCCTCCCCGACCACCAGCAAGCGCAGAGTCCTGCTGCTATTGCCACCCCAGGCTGCACCCTTCCTTTCCTTCCTTCCCTCTCCAGGGACCGCCAGACAGCCCCTTCATCCGCACCCGATAAGGAGCGGGTGGCGGGACCCAGGGCACGGGGGCCTTTGGGCTGCAAGCCGGGGTGGGGGGCAGCTGCCCCACGGCAGGGGGACGCCGAAGCCTGGCTGTGGCAGTTTTATATATAGCCCCAGTGGCAGGAGATCTAATCCGAAGGCTTTTTGAAGCTGAGAGTTTCCTGATGGGCCTCTTTTGCTTTTGAGTGTTCCGGTTCAGTCCCGTCCCTCCTCTTTTCAAGTCTCAAAAGCCTCCAGCAGCTTTGGGGAGCTGGTGGGGGGACCCCTGGGCTGGGCAGCCCTGTAAGTCATCCTGGCTCGGAGCTGCACCCTGCCTGGGGCTGGGGGGGGGATTGACCCCAGTTACAGAGTGAAACAAGTCCCCAGGCGTCTTCATGGGAAATGCACCAAATCTGCTCTGTTCGAGTGT
Organism: Ceryle rudis; assembly: GCA_033439905.1. Lineage (NCBI taxonomy): Eukaryota > Metazoa > Chordata > Aves > Coraciiformes > Cerylidae > Ceryle > Ceryle rudis. Next base: position 12,411 of record JAAGNO010012908.1, on the reverse strand, counting down.
GGTTTATTTGAAATAGGCACTCCTGGGTTTAGAGTTTTCCCCTTTCACCCAGCATGCTCAAAAGGGTTAACTGTTTTCTGATAAATTGCACTCTCTTTAATAGCTATTAGTTGTTTACCTGGGCCGGTGAGATTAATGTCATATTGAACATGGAGAAAAAAACCAATCGCTTGGACGGACCAACTCATGCTTTTAGAATTATATGCTAATCATCACGAGCATGAAATTAATGCTAAGGAGACATTGCAGGAATGCTTTGGCTTGATCAGGAAAACAGAATTAACAAACTTCAGTATGACCTTATATATCCTATCCTAGAGATCACTCCGAAGGGCTCCTGGGAATGAAGTCAGGAGGACAGCTTGTGTGAGCAAAGGTTTGGAGGATCAGCCTTGAAAATGTGTATTTTTAACTTTGAAAGGTCAGGTTCAGAACCCAGGAGATCCGTATATTGCTTGTGCTTTTCCAAGGTGTTTATTCAGCTTTAAAGTCTCTTCAGAAAGAGAAGGAAAGAAAGCCTCTTGTGTGCCTATCAGTTTCTCTGTTGATATTTCTCTCTACCCATTTGATATTTTAGATAAATAGGCATTATCTCATCTAAAGGAACTCTTTGGAAGGCAGAGAGTATTTTTTACTAGAGTCGAACAAGCTGCTATTTTAGATATTATATAAAAATTGCTATGGAAATGTGCTATGGAAAGGCAGGGTTTATATGAAGGCCATTTAATAAGAAAAGGCAAATTAAATTCCAAACAAAATATCTAGAAATAAATCACTGAGAAATCCAGCTATGAGCAACATAAATATTTTTAATGGTGTAGGATTTAATGAAAATCAGTTATTTTCAGTGTTGCGTAGAGGTAGTAGAATGCACATGAGTTGCAATAACATGTATGGACACTTTGTAAAAGAGAACAATTTAAAACTGAATGCATTTTGGCCTCTGAAAGGCTGTGCATATTCCCTCGACTTCCCTTGTCTCATAAACACTGATGCAATGCAAATTAAGAGCTGATGACATTGATGAAGCTTAAATGGAAAGATGGTACTACCGGACTGCGCAGACAAAATAAGCTCTGAAGACCTGTGCCTTGCACATACATCCTTCAGAAATGTGAAAGGTTGAATTAAATTCTTTGGGGTGGGCTAAATACCAACTTTGACTTCCACTTGCTAAGACCACTGCACCTCCAAGGCATCCGGGACAGCCTCACAGCAGTCCTCACAGTGCTCGCAGTTCCCGAGGTACCTCTTGTGCAACGTCTGAGGGTAAACCGGGGGAACTGGAAGGCCGGGATTTCATTTCTACCTGTCCCACTCAGTAAAGGAAGAGCCTGCGACAACCCAGCCCCTGTGCCCCAGCTGCACGTCCCACCCCTGCCCGCTCACCCTACCAGGGTGGGAGGCTCCTCTTGTTTTCGTACCACTGTCACATTCCAAGGGCAAAAACGGAGCTGGAAGGGAAGTGTTAAGGCATAAGAGCCATTATGAAGCTGGAATTTGCTGCTTAAATATTTTTTTGACTGACATCCTCTCCCCTCTTTCCAAGAGTACTGGGGAAGAGGGATTGCTCATATACCTTGCTTTTGTTGCTGGAGGCAAGGAGGTTAGAGAAGAGAGTTGCCAGTTAAGGATCTCGGCTCCATGGGAGCTGACCTGGCTTAAAATCAGATTTGGGGGGTGTACTGGGGGAGGAGGGGGGCGGGCAGAAAGGAGTTTAGTCTCAGTATTGTCTGGCTGGCTTGGTTACTGCCATGATCTCACTGCTTCTGGTTGTCAGACAGTACTAAAATAATAGAAATGATACGCTGAGAATGAGAAAGTGAAGCCATTTTACATATATTTCAAACGTTGCCTCTCTTGTTCTGAAATTTCGTGAACACCAGCAATTTAAAACAACAAGCAGAGACCCCCTCTTTTATTATCTTTTCTCTGTTTTTTTTTTTTTTCCTCTAATTTATGCCTAACGCGTGCTCAAAGAAGCTAGAGGAAAAAGGAGCGTTTTGCAATTATTTTGGCCTGTCTTCCCTTGTAACATGGTTGCTTGGACCAGGGAAATTGCACGTCATATGGGTGGTGAGGTGGGGGCAAGCTTTGAGAATCCCTAGAAATGCTTACATCTCTTTTCTGCTTAGCTTGAATAATAAATGCATTGCTTCACTGAGGCATTAATTGGAATCAGTTGATGTATATAATAAATTAAAGTTAATTCCCCACTCAAGTGTCTCAAAGGAATCTACTAATTTTGTTGTGTTTAAGAAAATCAGAAAGCTTGGCTGTGTCCCTGACCAAAGCCAGTGGCCAAAGGTTTCTTCACCTGTGCAGCAGAAGAGGTTTGCACCTCTGCATGGATCGTAGGGGAGAAAAAAAAAAGAACACTTGGCATTTTCAGAGGCATATTCTCTAAAATAGGAGCTCTGAAAAGAGCCTAGATGCACATTGAGTTATCTGTGGCATCTTAGGCTACTGCAGCTTGTTACCTTAACAGCCAGCTGCGCATGAAGGGAAGTATGTGCGTTGTATTTGACAAGTAAAAATGCATTGAATCTGCCACAGTCATTTGTCTTTATTGTAGCCCTAATTTGAATGAAAGCAAGTGCTAATAGAGGACACGGTTTAAGAAAATTCTGCACGCTGGCATAAATATCTTGCAGAGGGAGAAACTTGTAGTATGATTTAATAGCCTGGCTTATCTTTGCTCCTGGCAAAGTTTGCTAGCGTGGTGATGCTGGTTCCTGATGCAGGTTTTGTCAATGCATAATGCTTCCTATCCCCCCGCCCCCCCACCAAACTTCCCCGTGAATTCATCTCGAGACATATCGATTCCATGCTGCGACAGAGCGGGACAGTGTCCTGCGCCGCGCAGAGCTCTCGCTGTTTCCCTTTTATGAACAGTCACAGGCTGTGTCTGTCAGCACTGCTTGTCCTGTAGTACGTCTTCCTTCTGATTCACAATATGAGCTGCTCATCAGGGCGAGACAGACGTGTTAAAGTGCCATCAGGCCTGCTCGCTCGCACAGTGGTAGCCCATTGTGCTGCCATACGGGTGAGCTGGGGATGGGTTTGTCCCTTTGGAATCCTTTTTAATTATCTTTAACATGATTCCAGCTTGAAATGATATTTCAATTGAAAAGAACTCGGGGGACAATTACCTTCTTCCGCATCTTTGTAAATATTCATGTGCTGATTTGTTCAGATGGGGAGTAGGGGGTAGGAAGCAGGAGCAGGGAGAAGTGGGAAGAATCTGACAATTTTAAGTGCAAATATTAAGACCTTGGATGGAGTGGAACTAGAACTGAAGCCACCTATTTTCAAAGATGTGTTTTAGGGCTGGTTTTATTCCTTCCTTTTAACTATTTTTAATGCACCGTAAAGTGAAGTGCAACTATTCTTCAACCAAATTCAACAAGTGCCAGGGCTGCAAAGATCTGTTGTGTTCTTGGGGAAGGCAGAAAAATGATAAAAACTTTGTGAATAAAAATTAGCTGCTCCATTTATCCCTTTTTTTTATTGACACCCCCCCCCCCTCCTTTATTCCTATATTCCAATGTAGTTCCTAATGTTTTATACTTCATTGAAGAACCTGATACAAGACTCCTTAAGGTCTTTGAAACTGCTTTGGACTTCTAGTTTTGGTGACTGAACGGAGATATCTGAACAAGGCTGCAGATTTTGCCTCTCAAATTCTGCTTAACTCTTTTCTTTCTTTCTCCCAGTTTACCCATCTCCTGCATGCAGCTGGGTGGTCCTTTTCAAGTAAAGACCTCTGGTAGCCCTGTGGGCACTCTGAGTTGGGGGCTCCCCTCCAACAGATGCTGCTGACTAGATGCTAATTTCCCTTGTGACGGTAACTTGGCAAGTTGGTGCTCAGTACTATCTGAAGGCATTAATTCAGCTCTCTAGAGAAAGATGCTTTGTGCAATCAAACCCCTCCCAACCCGCTAAGAGCAATACTAAGGCTTTTACTACTCTGCTTTCTGGGTCCCATAGGAGACTGGGGAAAATAGAAATACTTTTAACAGCCAGGTTCTGGTTTAAAAAAACCTGAAGACACCAAACCCTAAATAATGAAAAAGAAGGATACAGTCTGGTTCAGACCTCTTGTTTATTCAGTATTATTTAATTTCACAAATATTAAGTTTCCCTTTTCCATCATCAACAGCCCTCCCATGGGATGCAAGTTACCACCAACTGCATTCTTCTGAAGCCTCATTAATGTCACCAGTTGTTCACTTTGACTTATGGGCTTAAATTACCAGAGACTGGAACAAGTGTAAATATAGTCGAGCTGCCCGTGAAAAGCCCATCCACACTTCAACCTTCTGCAGTAAACAAGAGCTGAGACAGTCAGGAGGCTACAAATATGCTTGGGGTATTAAGATAACTCACTCAAAACCTCCTTGACAGTAGACAGAACCTAAACCAAACAGCATAAGGACAGCAGTTGCAGTAACATAGTAAGACCGGAAGACGCACAGGTACTGAACACAGAAGAAATACAATGACAAACACTTAAGAAAAGCCAGGTAGGTGGATGAGTGTTCACTCGGGCCCTGGGTGTGCAGCACGGGGGCTGTTGCTGCTGACAAGGACCACAGGTGCCTGCTCTTAATTACGCCAAGCAGGAGTTAGTGGGGTAGGGGGATGTAAGGTTCTTATTAATGACAGAAACCATCACGGATCAAATGGGAATGGTGAGGGATGCGAGACACCCCTCATCCCATATTTCTTAAGTTATTTCCTCTGGCAGAGAAAAAGCTGAGAGCCCACCCAAGGCTGAGTGTGGCTTCACTGGTTTCTCACACAGATTTTTCCACTGGTCCAAAGAGTATTTACTTGAAAGCTGGGGAGAAGCACTAAACCAACAAACACCTGCAACTCGCTGTCGTTCTTTACTTTCTCCTTAGATGTAGTAGATATAAAAGTACATGTGTTGTCAACTTTTAGGTTCTATGCCTTTTAAAACTTCAAGCTGTAAACCAGAATGTAATTAGCGGTGAGATGAATGCGTGTAGCAGGGGTACTCCAGACTGCAGTATCAGAGGAGCTTCAGATAGGAGGGGGCTGAGCACTTCTAAAGAAATAGAGCAAGGGGAAAAAAAGGATTGCACACAGAGACTGTCAATCTTAGGCTGAGCAACACACACTCGGAAATATTTCCCGAACCTCCTAGTTTTACAAGAGGGTTTATAACACTGGCACCATAGTGGGGTGACGATTTAGAAAGGAAAAGAAAAAAAAAACCCAACAAACCAAACAACTGTATTTGACTCATGCACTCGTGGCATAATGAACACAGCCACAAGAGTTAACTGATTTCACATGCAGACGTTAAGCTGTTAGTACAACGCTTAAGTGTCAGAAGTTTCATCTTTGCTATTTCTTCTCCAAAGAAGAGCTCTTTGGTATTTAGATTAGCAACAAGATATAATAAACTCATTAATGTATCAAAAAAAAATAAATCTTGCGTTGAGAAAAGCTATGTGGCTGGTCTCTTCTCTCCGGTTGCGTTGTGCAGCAAAGCGCAGCAATTAGCGCCGTGACTGGCGGACGGGCTGGAGGGAGCAGCCCAGGCGCAGCCAGGGATGACTTGGCGCGGCGTTGCTGGAAGTCCCGCCTGGTTTCCAACGTAGTGTGTAGTAAGCCAGGGAGACATGAAAATGTTTGTTAGCAGAGTGCTTACACAAGTGTACAGGCAGGAAGGAACCGGGATCTCAGAAGTACAAATGCTCTGTATTTGCAGGTACAGCCAAGCGCTGCGGATGTAAAAGGATGAAGGACAAATGGTATTTTCTAGTACCAAGTTTTTCTGGTAACAGATAACATAGATTTTTGTGGCGTTGATTTTTGTTTGTTTGTTTGTTTGAAATGTTTGAAATTAGAAGCTGTTTGGGCAATCGCAAACTACAAATGCTAATTAAACCCCAAACAAACCAACAGGCAATAGGAAAAAGTTCCTTGATAAGGAACAAAAGCATTTTCGTTGAGGCCTAATAGAAGTTTGAGCTTTGTCCTAAAGCTCTCTCTAGTCTGCAGTGCCTCTCGCTTATTGAATAAGTGAAATGAAGCCCTTGGCGAGAGCTAGTAAGTGTGGGACAAAGGGCAGCAGTGAAAAATGAACACAGTTTCAAAATGCAGAGAAACAGATGTGAATCTGCAGCAGAGAAAAGGAGGAAGGGAAGCCCATTACAGAGACCATACCAAGGGCAGAATTTAAAGCTGCAAAACATTTTGCTTACTGTGTTGCCACCACCACCCAGTATTTTACAGACTCGTCCTCTTCATTATCTCTTGATACCAGGGTAGAGAGAGGCCGCTTTTCAAACAATGTTGAACATCTGAAGATTCCTGAGGAATATGCATCAAAAGACCTCAGGCAGGGCGGGGGGAAGGAGAAGGTGGGCGCTTATTAAGTCCTGCTAATGTTAGTGATGTATTGAGTGAAACATCATGAAAAATGAAAGCAAATCCTACTATAATCTTGACAGAACAAAAGGCTTTCAGTTAAAATAGAAAAATGCTAAGGCGGTATATATCAAACATAACTTTTATATTAAATGTGCCTGTGGTAGAATATGGATCACATTATAAGAAACGTTGTTAGGCTTTTTTTTTTTTTTTTTTTTTCTTCAACCAGCACCTAAAGCTCTTGCTTGGGAAACATTTGGACAGTGCACTGCTTTCTGTTCATAAAATTAGATTTTCTTGTGTTTTGTAATTAGGAGGGGTCTGCTCATCTGCACGTGGAAGAGAAGAAGATTTTGCTCATCAGTCATTAAGTACAAGGTTTACTTGTCTAGCCTGAGTGAAAGTAGCTGTACTTGTCATTCGTCTTTTCTTGACAGGATAACACCAATATATTGGAGCGGTTATTCTTCTTTTTAAAAATCCCACCTTTTATAACCACTTATGGTATCAAATTCATCTGATGGCTCAGTTTATGCGAGCACAACTTCCCCAATTCTAATTACTGCAACCTTTTGTTCTAAGAATAATAAAATATAAGCCAGAGTTGGCACAGGAGCAAAGTGCCCCCTAGCAAAAGTCAAGTGCTTGCAAAGAAAATAAAACTCTCCTAGTTCCTCCTTGAAGTTCAGTAGCTCTCACAACAGCAGTTGTTTCTTTTAATGTATTTAATTTGTCACAACTGGAAAAAAAGTCTTTTAAAATACCTTTAGCCTTAGAAGTGACTGTAGTTCTCCTTGGCTCATCTAGCTTGGTGCCGAAGTCATCATCTTGGCAGCGAGGAGAATTCATGTATTAGTTTAGGGCTCAAGCAACATAAACAAAACTCAAGTGGCTGGAGGGAAAAAAGGATCATTATGTGAGTGAAAAAAATTAAACATCTTGACTCAACAAATGCTACAGTCCTGTCTTATACCAGACTGTCCGTATGCCAAGTTACAAAAAGTCATCTGACTTAAGGGGGGGAGAAGGGGAAACAGGGTTTATGTTTCAGTGTGCAGAAATGTAATACAGTAAAAAAGTGGAAAGGATTTTCTAAATATAATTTTTTTTCAGCTCTTTTTTTTTTCCCCTTTTATGTCTAGAGCTGTTTCCCTTTAAATATAGTTGTGGCAAATGCAAATAAGGGTTGAAAAGGAAGTTTATATTCTTTATGATAGCGGTGGAAAAACGAAACAAAACTCAAGGCGATTCTTTATGACTGTCCGAGGAGGGCACCGTCACGTCTTGCGCCGTCTTCTAGAAAGGAACCGTGACAGATCGGAGGGAAAAGATTTCTCTATCCATCTTGTTATGTCACCTCTTATAAATCAACATATCTTAATTAATTACATTCTTTTCATACCAAGACTTTAAAATTGATGAGGGTGTGCCAGTGTGTATTTATTGCTCATTAGCTGCATGACTCTAAGGAGTTTCTGTGCTCTATTCCCACAAGTTTAAAAACTTTGCTGTGGACATCTCATTTTACTCACTGTATGGATAACTGTCTCGGTCACGGTGACTTAATTGTGTTGCTATCCTGCAGCAGACATAGGAGATGCATAAAATTATTCTCTGTGTATGCATTTTTACCTGTCACGTGCACGCACATAAATATCTGTGCCTAAATGGGCGTACATAGGGACCTCAGATGAATTCCACTTAAGGACAGTGGCATATCTGGGAGATCACAGAGGCGTGTATTTTGATTGCTTTTCTCATTTTTAACTTAAATATTAAGTCAGCGGCCAATGGGTTAATTCTGTATGATATCAGCTATAGCAATTCCTTAGACAACCTCACCATGCATAAGGTCACACAGTAAATATTTCCGTTGCTCATTCTGAAGTGCCAAAATTTACTTGAGAAAGAAATCGAAATGAAACCGAAATAGGACTTTTAACTTAGCTGCTAACGAGGCACATTTGATACAAGCTACAGTCTGGACTGCAAAGATTGATTTGAACAAACAAAACAAGGCAAAGTTGAAAGAGAAGCAGCCTAAAATGAGTCCTGCCGGTGATACTGGAACAGAAACATTTCAGGCTGTGGGTACAGATGAGAGCAGATATCTGGGCAGACGGTGCTCATCCTGTCTCATTAGTTCGCCAGTTGTTTGGCCATTCCTGCCAGAGCCGCAGAGGAAATGGTGAGGGGAAGAGGACGACATGGAGAGTTTCCCAGACTGGAGCTAGCATAGGGAGATAGCAACCAGATGGAAACTGTCAGTAATAGGGAGGCTATTGCTACTGCCGCCTGCGAATGGACAGAGGAGGGAACGAAGGGAAAGAGAGGGGAAGAGGCTGAGTGAAAGATGGATCTCGCTGAACAGCAGAAGAGGAGATAATGACGAAGTGGGGAAAGGGTGTGCGAGTAGATCTGGGTTAGAGCAGCCTGGCATGCTAACAAATGAGAACTTTGTTACTGAAAAAATAACCGAGTTCACACGATTTATTTTAAATTTATCCAGGGACAAAATAGGGATCCTTCAGCATTTGCATTAAAATCCAGACAGATCTGGTCTCCCAAATACTTGGGCAGTTGCTTGGGATGAAGGTGCAGGTTCAGGTTTCTGTCTGCTTAATCTGGAGCTCTGGAATGTAAACCTGGGTCTCCCTCAGCCTGTCACCTGCCTGGAAACAACCCCATGTAGGCAGATGCAATGCCCCAGGTGCAATAAACACCGGTCCTCTGGCAGAGGGAGGATACTGGGGAGAGCAACTTATTTTCTAGCCTGACAGAACGGCACTTACCCGCAATGAGGGGGGTGTAGGATAAAACTCCTGTTCTGTACCAGGCAAGGTTCCCTAACCATCACGTTTAGTTATTTTGAGGTGGATGTGCGGTTTGGATGAGAAACTGAGAAAACTTACACAAAAGTTCCTGCCAGGTGTACCCAAGACTTTCTTTTTATTCTTGGAGCTCAGAAATGAAGAGTGGCCCCAAGCAGGCACCTCCTGAGTCAAGTCAGTTTGTCAAAACCAGCAATGTTCCCTCTGTCAGGTGAGCATCCTCGCTTCAGGAGGAGGAGGAGGAGGAGAGCAACTGAGGGCGGTCAGGTCACTTCCTAGTCAATACCGGATTCAGATCCCGGCGTCTGATTCATTTGCCTGTTCAATCCCGGTGTGAGCTCCCCAAGTGCTGTTTGTCCTGTGCCAAAGGATGGTTTCTGTCACCCTGCCCTCGGCCATGAGATCCTAATAACAGCACGGATGCTGCAATCCCCTTCGTGGCCTCCTGACCTCTCCGTGCAGTTATCTTAGTGCTGGATGCGCCCTCCCTGATTTCTGGTCCTATTCCATCAATGAGTTAAGACACCTCACAAACGAGTATTTTGCTAATGAGTAATTTGCACCTTGGCATTTTTTATTTCTGCTGCGAAGTACAAAACCCCGCTTTCATAATTTGTTCAAAAAGGCTTTGATTTCTTACATCATATTCTTTAATCTTCAAGAATGGGTTGCTGTACCTGTGGTTTAGAATGGGCTTAGCTGAGTCCGTACCAGGAGGTCGCCTAAAGTCACGTCATACGGGGCTACAAAGTGGTGAAAAAACAGGAATGTGCATTTTCAAGATTGGGACCTCAGTGCTCTTAAACAAACGCTGTTAGGAAATGGTTTTTACTTACACCCATTCCTTTTAGGATGTGATTTTTCTTGTGCCACTGGATTTTTGGATGCATCTTCCCACAGGTTACTAGCAATTTCTTTAACGATGTCAAAAGTAAAGACTGAAAAAAAGAATAGCTGAGTTTGGGTGTATCCGGTACAACTGGCGCTTTGGTTTAGTTACTTCGTTTTGACTCCGCTTCAGTGGAGATCTCTCTCTGGTCTTGCCACTTGTTCATGCGGTTTGTTTGGTTTTTTCTTTTTACTTTATCCGAAGTCATTCTGTCCTGCAATATAATATAACTCAGGTATTCTTTGTGTAACTGAAAATACTTTCCATGGGTTACACTGTAGTTGAAGAGCCATTGTTACAGGTCATTCAGATACTAACGTGTTGAGGATGCCATGATCTCTGTGCTGTCTCTAAACATTATTCCTGAGAAGCTGAGGAATCAAGGCTGTTTTTTAGCTTCGCTTCCTTGCTTGTTTGTTGCCAGGGATGATGGCTGTTCTGTACCAGGGAAGATCAGTGTGTTTCTAGGTGATCTGACATTGAGTGAGATTCCTAACTGCAGTTTTTTAGACTCTGGAAGCTCTCGTAAAGCCGAGTTTTAACTTGACCTCTCGTAACTAATGATCGTGCTTTGAGCTCAGGGCTAGAGCAGCTGCTTTGCAGTGATCCCCTGAGCTGGTACCTGCACCTAGACTTGTGCAGCTCTGTCCTTTTGTCGCAAAGGTAGGCCAGTAACCTTCAGAAGGGATGAATTCAGTTGGAGTAGTCATTTATTTGGCAAATGATAAAGGCAGCTCGTGAAAAGATGCGAGCCGAGGTGTCGGTGTACAGCTGAACTCCCCTACTGCCAGGGGTTGTGGTGCCTGATGGCTGAGGCACTTCAGGGTTTTTGCAGAGGTGTGTCTCAATGGGGTAGAGCTCAGCACAGCTCAAAGCCCTCACGTGTGTGCCGGATCCATCGCCCTGAATGCTTGTTCGCTGCGGGCCAGGCCTCCCTCTGCCCTTCGCCCTGCAGCCCGTGCGGGCCGGAGCCAGCCTCTGCAGCTTGTGGGCTGGCGTGTCCGGGTGCCCCCGGCCTCGCCGGGGCCTTGCTGTCACCCGTGGCATCCCAGGATCGATCCCTCCCACACCGTTTCCTCCCCTGGCCTCTGCTAGGAAGGGGGCCCTGTGCGTTTCATGCTGCTAGATGCAGTTTTTCCTCCCCGGGAGCCTTGAAAAATCACGCGGCTTCGTCTCTCTTCGTGCGTGCACGCCTGTTGAAATAAAAGTCACGGTTAAACCCCTCTGGGGTGCAAGCAGCACTCGCTCCCTGCCACTGCCCTCCCGGAGACTAATCTGTGACAGGCAGACAAGGCCCCTCACTCAGCGGTTCACCGGTGGAATTTCTCCCGGACTAATGGAGTGCGGAAACTGGAGTCCCTCAGCTGGAGCCACATGTTATGCTTAGCCCCGGGCCGGGGGATGGGGCAGAACCTGCTGCCAGGTGCCCTGGCTGAGGAGGAGGGTGAGAGGTTGGCATCACCGCCTGCCCCGGCCACCCCCGTGCTTACCTGCTCGGGCTCGGCGGCAGGCGGGGACCTCGGGGTGCAGGGGGGCACCTCGGGGGCCAGCCGGGGAGCCGGGGGATGCCCCGCGCACCCCGGGCGCGCGGGGGGGGCCGGCGGCTCCGGCCGGGGGC
>JAAGNO010012907.1:0-56611 GCA_033439905.1 Ceryle rudis | reverse complement strand
ATGAATTACACAATATCTTTGCACTAGGTTTTGACCACATGATGAAGAAATTAGTTTACTGCCATTTCCAGTTTTCTTGAACATTAATAACACTTCCATGTTCTTAAAAGCATATGGGATTTCCTTGTTTTTCTGACAATGATGGCTTCTTTAGTGGATGGTTCTCCCTAGACTTCATTAAATTCTGGTGGTCATTAATTTCAGGTGGTTTATATCTTTCCGCTTGCTGGCTCACACTGGATTGCATTGATCATTTTGCCTCATCACAGAGTGTGACATGATAGTCAGGTGCAGCTTCTTATAATATGATAGTTTGGAGGTAGGGAAAGTAGGTGAAAGTCTTTTTATTTTTTTCACTCTAACCCTTCTAAATAGAAGTAAATAAGATGAATACAATGCTCTTCTGTTTATGACAGCAGTAACCTTTGTTCAGCCTGAACACACTTGCAGTAATAATAAATGGCTCTTAACAAAGCCCCTGTGGCATTTTTCTGGCTTACAGGAGCGGTTCCAAGGTTCATGGAATTGGAAGGGTCTCATCATTATTGTTTTGATCTTAATGAATACTGATAAAATATTCATTGGCTTTTGAAATTTTATTTTACTTTTTAAGGTTTTTGAAATGATGGTCCTGTGTGGCTAACTAAAGGTATCCTGTGACAGAAGTACATAAAAATAGGTTGACAGAATTAAAGAATCAATAAAATTGTCTTTATAGTTACTTCCAGACCACATTTTCTGCTGACCTGTCTTTTATATCTTCTTTAAATCTTAATCATTGATTTGCTAGTTTGAAAATATATCATTGAGTACCCCTGGCACATAGCTACATTTTCTCCTAATACCTTCTCTCCATCTTCTTCACAAATTTCCTTTCTTGATTCTTAGAATCATAGAATCATTAGGGTTGGAAAGGACCTCTAGGATCATCAAGTCCAACCTTCATCCTAACGTCCCTCTGTCCATTAGACCATAGCCTCAAGTGCTGCTTCCACTCATTTTTTAAACACCTCCAGGGATGGTGACTCCACTGTTTCCCTGGGCAGCCTATTCCAGTGCCTAACCTCTCTCTCAGTGAAGAATTTCTTCCTAATATCTAATCTAAACCTCCCCTGATGCAACTTGAGGCCATTTCCTCTCATTTTACCATTAGTAATTTGGGAGAAGAGACCAACCTCGCACAACCTCCTTTTAGGTAGTTGTAGAGAGCAAGAAGGTCTTCTCTCCGTCTCCTCTAGACTGAACAACCCTCAGTTCCCTCAGCCTCTCCTCATAAGGCATGCTTTCCAGACCCCTTACCAGCTTCCTTGCCCTTCTCTGGACCTGCTCCAGCACCTCAATGTCCTTCTTGTATTGTGGTGACCAAAACTGGACAAAACATGGGTTTTTTTGTTAATGATTTGTTGTTGTTTTGTTGGGTTGGGTTTTGTGGGTTTTTTGGTTGGTTTTTGTTTTTTTTTTTTTCCCCAAGAGGATGTTTCCTGGAGCACAATTTGAACCCTCTGTTCTTAGGAAAACAGTAGTGTCGTTAGCCTTAAAAGTAGTGAATGAAAAGAACCATTTGGGAGTGCTCTTAGACACACAATTCCCAGTTGGGCAAGTGACTGGTGGTTGTTGTTGCACTTAATAGCTACTTTAAAACAACGTCCGAGACATCTAGTGAATTTTAAACCACGAAATACTTACCTGACGTATTCCGTGATTTCTAACGTGATGCACAGAAAGCTATTTACAAGAGATGGATGTAAGTTGCACATAGGTGCTTTTCCAAGTTTTGAGTTAGATGGTTTGTAGAAGAAAGCAAAGCTCTTTAGAAGGAATCATTCAGGAACTGCTGCAGTTTACATAGTATTAATTTTTGCCAAAGTACTTCACACAGGCAGCTGCTTAAAACTCATTAACACAGGTAAATTGTACAGTTGTTCCCCACACAGAGGGAAAAAAACCTGTCAAAGCAGAATTATGTAATGAAATGATCCAAAGGTTAGCTTTAAAACACAGAGCAGGCAACCCTTCACCAAGAGCGCCTTACTCCTGTGTCCAGATGAATGGCAAAGGAAAAATATAAGCAGAGAAAATAATTACATCTTACCTCCTGCATGGTGGTAGCATGTAAAGTGAGAGATATTCCCATGAGGTTGTGCTCTGTACTATCCAAAACTTTAAAGAAATATTTAAACAGCATCTGCTATTTGGATAATAATAATAAAAAGCCTCTGTTTTAGACTGTTCCCTAAATTTTACAGAACTAAATGTGTACAACTATTTTTCTCATTTTGTGAGGCCATCAGGCAGAGTACACAGGCCTCAGAGTACTAAGTTTTAGAATACGGGTGAGAGTTCACTTACGTTTTGAGTTGAAACAGTCATCTGACTGTATGCAGAGCCATCATTCCAAGTTAACAAGAAAAAGTGATAAAAAACACCCAAGGAAGAAAATCTCTCAGATCCTGTCCTGAGCTGATGCAATTGTTTTTACCACTCTGTCAGCATCACTTCACAAATGTCTTGCCTTCCTCAGGACATCAAGTGCTGAGAGTCCCACCAGGCCACATCATCTGGGTTTGACAGATTGAACTGAAAGCAAGGAATATCACTCATAACACATGGGGGGGTTTGAGCCAAAAATACTGTAATAGAACAAACTCTTTAAGAACTTTGGAGAGTGGTTGGGTCTGTTTGGGGGGTGACGTGGCACATAAACATGGTTTTCCACTGGTGGACAGTGTCTACAGTGTCTCAGAGCACAGGCTGGAGAGTTAAAGATGTTGTGGGAAGGTAGTTTCTTGGAAGACACTGAACAAAAATGAGCATTTTTTTTTTTTTCTTTCCCCTTTCTGAAGCAAAGGCACACCTCTTAGAGCAGCTGTAGCATTCGTTGCTTAGGCTGGCAAGAAGCAAGAGCAATCAAAGCCTACAGATGTGTCAGCTGTCCACAGTCAGTGCAGGGGGAGAGCAAAAACAAGTGCTACCAGCCATTTGTGTTGCATAAGGAGAATCTGTCTGAACTAGGATTTGTGTGTAGATCTGTATCATAAAAAATCGCATACTGAACCAGTGAACACAGCAAGGATACCACTACATCAGCAATTGCTAGAACAAATGAGATCTATGCTGTAACTCAGTTTCAGATTGAATGGGCTCAAGAAAATATGAGCGTTAGTTTGCCAGCAGCCAATAGCATGACCATCCAAGCAATGCGTATGTTTGAGTTCATGAATTTCACCTGCAAGTTTAGAAGTAGTCATTCCCTTTCCCTTTTGCAGGCAGGTATTCTTGATTTTCACCCATGAATCTAATACACCTCCTTATAGATTCTGGTTTTAATTTAAAAGTTTGTTAAATTCTGAAATACACGCATCTAACATCTTATTAAAAAATATGTAACAATAATGTTCGACATACAAGCGGAAGAAACTTCATTCTTGAGACCTGGAGTGATTTACTGGCAAGGGTAATGGTTGGTCTGAAAATGGTTCAGGGCATCAGTCATTCAGGGCGGGAGAGGAGCTTACTCCTAGGGAAATAGCAAGAAAAAGGCACTGACTGTTCAGAGGGATGAAGTGCTTTGTGATCCCTGGTAGTCTTCCCCAAACCACTGCATGTGTTTGAGCTGCCTGTCTGTCAGATTCTGAACTGCCGGATTAAGGTGGTGTGTTTTTAGGCAAACCACTATTGCTGTTTAATTCAAAAATTTAAAGTTCCAAGAAATAGCTGAGTGTGAGCTTGGGCACTAGAAAACATTTCTTACAATTTTATGGGGTTTTTTTCATCTTTATTTGTCTGTGGTCTTCACTGGGTGTGCATGTACAGTCTGCACACTGTTGGTGAGCCACGGGGCAGGTAAGTTGTTCAAAGGTTGTTTGTGGAACCACAACTGCCAGTTATGTCCAAAACGGCCTAGTGTTTTCATTTAAAAGGGTGATGTAAAAGGTATGTAATGATGAACAAGAACTTTTAAGGGTCTGTCTGTGTTCTGTAGCCCAAAAGATGTAAGAAGTGCCTAATTCTCTGCCTCAGATTCCAAGTATATCTGGGCCCCGGGTACTCTGATCAGTATCGCAGGTATTGATTCACTCCCTCTTGCAAAGATCGAGGATGATAGTGACAAGATGAGTATGAACCCTTAGTACTTCGTAAGAGAGAGTATTGGAGGCCTACCAGATTTCTGACAAACTGCTCTGTTGTTTAGGAGTGCAAATTCCATGAACTGAACGTAGTTTATACTTTGGGCAATAGAAATGTGTTTCGGTTGCGATGAAAAGATACAGTGTTTTGATCCCAACAGATGTAGACATTTTCAAGCCTTGTAAAAAATGTCAGTCAAGAGAACCCTAAAAAGCCATCAGCCAACCCTGAGTAAGTCTGGATAACTTCTTACAAAGGTGTATAATTAAATGAACTTGGAAATGTACTGGGTGGCAGGACAGTCTGTAGCTGCAGAGCTCAAGTGTAGCACACTGTAATTAAGGAGGCTGGGTTTCTCGCGAATGCATGTCTTAACAGGTGAATGATGTTTGTCTAGGAAGATAGATCTCCATCTGCATTTTTTCTCCTTGGTGGAGTGTTCTTTTTAAGTTCCTCCACAGTGTCAGTTCTCCATTGTTCGATGAGAAGTGGACTTCCACTGCCACTCTTCCTCACTGAAGACACTATTCAGGTTTCTTTTCTGCAACCCCCTATCTTCAAAGGACAGTTGGAGCTTATCTCTGGGATCTGTACCTTGCCCCTATCTAATTCTGTTGAAATTGACCCCCAGGTTCAAAAGTTCCTGGGAAAGATTCAGGCTTGTAAACATATGTGATCATGGCAAAGCGTAATTGTAGTTTTCTCAGGCAACCAGCTGAGAGCTGCCTCTTTTGAGGAATTATCACTGCCCTTCAGACATGGTGACCACATCCTCTTCGCCAGACCCAGCCATCCAGCTGGGAGAGAGTGCCAGGTCAAGTAATCAGCCAAGTGTTGGTCAAAGAATGTTATGGGAAAAGGTTGCATTCCTCATCTATAATTAGACCATAGTCATAATTAAACATAAATTACAGTAACAATACTGAAGATAGGTAGTAAAGTAAACGTGGTCACCATGCAGAATTTCTAAAGGAGAAATCATTACAGGTCGGACTGGCAACATCAAAAGAGAGGGGAAAACTTAAAAATTACATGAACCCATACTTCAGTGGAGTTTCTTGTCTAGCCATTCCTTGCCATTCTGGTTATTTTTTTCCCTTCCTTGTGTCCTGTGTACCTATGACCCATCTCAATTGGATTACTGGAGATGTTTATTTCTTTTGTCCCCAGTTGCAGCTTTTCTTCATCGATGGGTATGGATTAAGTAATAATTGTGAGGAAATCTCTCCACGATGCTTTTATTGAAATATTTTTAAATGTAAAAGATCCTGTGAGATGTACATGGGATAAAAGCAGGTAACAAAACCAACTCCAAATTCTGATTATCTTCTCATCATTATCCTAAATAGAAATTTGCAACCATATGTTACAGCCATGCACCTATATATATTAAAAACAATTTAAAAGCACATCATTAGCACTGAAATAACAAAAAACAAAACCACCACCACCACCCCTCTTACATTTTCCTTTCATATCTCTCTTCTTTCTTTTGTCATCCTTCTGCTGTCTTTTGTAGAAACATATTAAGCCCTTTTGAGTAGACAGGCGCCACCCTAATAAGAACTCCAGAAGGGCCCCACAAAGTGGAGGAAGAGCCTAAAGGAGCTTTGGTGTAGATAAATGGCATCTCGTGGAAATCATCATCTATGCTATCCCTGCGTGATGCTGGAGTTGGACCCGGCGGTTGTAGCTCTGGAAAGAGCCCTCAGAGTCACCCTGCAGTGTTCTGAAACCATTACTGCAGGATGCGGTGACAGTTAAGACAATAAAATATTAGGTATAACAGGATAGGAATGAAAATGAGGCAGAAGTTGTCATTTTGCCTCCATATAAAGCTCTGGTGCACCCACAGCTGGAGGGCTGGGGTGTTTCAGGCCTCCTGATCTCCAGAAGGACACAAAGGAGTTTGCTAAAGAACAGAGAGAGAATGGCAATAAAAATAAATCAAGGATGAGCCGTCTTCTTTGCCATGAGAGGGCAAAAGGCTGGGACTTGCCAGTTTGTGGAGGAAACACCTTAGATACAGTATGGTTGAGATCTTGAAGATGGTAGATAAGGTGAAGGCAGAACTGTTGTTCACCAAATCTTGCAATGCTAAAAAGAAGGCATGCTCAGTAAAACATGTAGGAAGTTAGTTTGAGACAGATACATGAAATTTCATACTTTTTTTAAAAAAAAAATACACACACTGGATAGGGAACTTTGAGAACTTGCTGCCATGGGATGCTATGGACAACAACAGTAACAGCAGGTTCAGAAATTAATTAAACCATCTTTATAGACAAATACTGTAAGGAATAGGCAGGGATGTGCCATCCCTTGTACAACAAATGCAGATACTGAGGAAGTGGAAGGGGAACCGACTGCAGATAATGGTGAAGCTGTCATGCACTTTTTAAACTATCTCCTACTACCACTGCTCCCTTTTCGTTTTTAAAGGTGTAAATACAGTCTATCACTACAAGTTATGAAGTCAGCTTCTCCACGTTCAGGGAAATCACAAGTCATCAAAGCTGGAAGGCAGATAATATCCTTACCCAGGAAGACCATATTATTGATCTCACTCTATCCCTTATCAGGTAAGTAGGGCTGAGTGGACTTGCTGGGGCATTCATTTTATTTTCAGCCTTTTAGTTTCATCCTATGTTTCATTTTTCGTTCCCAGCTTTGTCTTTTATTGTGTCCTCATTCTGCCAACGATTTATTTTCCAAACCCTATTTATGAGGTTTGAGATACCTGCTTTTTCTTACTGCATTTCCCAGGTCACTATTTCTATTCATATGTAGTAATACAACCCAAAGGCTTACAATTGAAGCCTTCTAAGACACAGCTATGGCTTTACAACTTATCCTATAGCCTCAGGGTAAGCCAAGCTTACCACATTTTATAACTTCAGAAGAGAATACTAATTCCGTAAGTAATTACTTGCCAAGTATTCCGTCCTCCTCCTTGTCATCCAGCCTTTTTTCCTTTCCTCCTGTTTTCTTTTTTCTCAGCCTACTTTTTATTCAGATGGGGTATAACTTCACAGAAATGAAAGGAGCAAACACTGCTTTGCATGGCCACTTTGTTACTTCCCACTTCCTTCTCCCTCTTCCTTACTCTCTCCCTTTCTGACACTGCATGATTATTCACACTCAAACTTCCAGGCTTTTTCATCCTTAAAGAACAAAACCACCTACAATGGAAGGAGTTAGTATTGGCTTCCTGATTTGGACTGGCCAAGTTACCATTGAGAAGGCTTCCTGTAAATCTTTTGCCTACAGAAATTCAATTCATAGATTGTTTGCAACAGATCTTTGAAATTTAACAGAGAAAAAGCCCTAGAGAGCAAAGTTGTGCCCCATGAAATTCTATTTGTGTCTGACAGAGGGAGAAACTGGGAGAAAAATATCCTTTTTCCTATGGCTTATGTTGGCAGCAGCACCTTGGCAGCCATCCAAGGGGACGGGCCATGGGCATTCCCATACCAGGCAGCATCCACTGCACACAGCATTGTGCTGAGAGCCTGACACTCTGTCTGTAGCTAAAAAGCTGTCATGAAAGTGAAGTTTGGAGACAGCAGAGGGTAAAAAACCAAAACCATGCTCTGTAATAGCTCTCTCTAAACCCAGCACATAGTATCTCTTTGATCTGTTCCTTATGGGCTCAGGGGCACCCTTTGAAGAAATTTGAAGCCATACTCCTCTGATGATCACCTGTGCACTACACATGGTCCAAATTTCAGCAGAGATTTTTATGAGTAGCTTGGGGCTTTTTCATTTAGGAGGAAAAAAGTACTTCCACAAAGGCAATTATTTTTTTTTTCTTTGGGAAAAGGCATTTGTGTGCTATGTGTGAAACTATTTTCAGGACTGCTGCCCTATTTGCTCTTGGATTGTCAATGGAAAATATAACAGAATGTGGGAAGAAGTGGGAGGATGATCTTGATGTTAGGACAGGAGATTGACACACAGGTGAACAAATTGTTATTTACCTTGTAGTAAGGTGTGATCCCTGGTGATGCTTTGCTTGCTGTTTATACATGAGACCAATATGCTTAGCTTCAGGTTTTTATGGCCATCAGTGCTTATCTGGAGACAAGACTTTGCCCTCAGTTTTCTCACAGATCCAGGTGTACAACAATCTCAAACACTTCTCTCTGCTCTTTCAGCAGTGTAGAATCCGTATGTTATCATAGGAGCAGAGGAAAATCAAAGATCATGGACATATAGAAACACTGAGCTGAGAAAAAACCCCTGTGAATAGCTATTTTAACTTACTATGTGTTTTACGGATGTTAACTCCTAATCAGAAGCTCTGTCTAATGGTGGTGATGTTTGTAACGTAACACAAAAGCATCTAGCAGAACTAAATTGTGAAGATTTTATTTTTACTGTAAATTAAGGAGGGCAAAGATCTAGGAGTAATTATGTCTTCTGTGAGGAAAAGAGCCAGAAATAACACTTTTTTGATGAAATCTAGATAATTTTATGCTTTAGTCATGGTAGAGCTGGGCTCTGGATGAATGTATTGGCTGCTTTAGAAGGAACCTAAGAAAATTAGGGTTCTGATGATGAAGAAAGGGAGATCTCTTGTCTTCCCTAGCCTATGGAACAGATATCTGTGTTTCCTGTCACTCAGACTCCGAATTACCCACTTGCAGTGCAGTGATTTTAGGCTACCTAAAACCATCCCTGTTGCTGACACTTCACCCAAACATCTGAGCTGTAACAGGCACAGGAACAGAGAAGCATCTCTGAGGCCAGCCCAGAGCAGGAATACACACTGGTGTGTCCTCATCATTCTGTCACTACATGTCACTCAAATCCCTCAGACTCCCTTACTGTTTGGATTCTCTTTGAGGAAGATTTACAAATTCCATTATGCGCTCCACGCCCACAAGCTTTGGCTGTGCCTATGCTCAGTCATTACAGTTTTGGATAAAGGACAACTCTTAGAAAGGAGGCTTAAGTTCAGTCATAATAACTGGTTCTTTCAAAGAACAAAACAGGATTTTTC
Source organism: Ceryle rudis (assembly GCA_033439905.1). Taxonomy (NCBI): domain Eukaryota; kingdom Metazoa; phylum Chordata; class Aves; order Coraciiformes; family Cerylidae; genus Ceryle; species Ceryle rudis. The sequence goes on along the minus strand of JAAGNO010012907.1, from coordinate 47,478 downwards.
TTGTTTCAGAAGAAAGGAGATGCTATCTAAAAAACTTCTAACTTAGCATTGATATATCATAATTAACTGCTAAGTACTTATTTACAGTAATTGTCATAACAATGGATAAATCATACTATGAGTGGAAAAAACTGTGACTCATAGTACTAGGCTTGATGGTGGTTGTGTTGTTCCTCCTTTGGTGCCTTTGGTTGGAAGTATGAAGGTAATCATTGCAATTGTGGTCCACAGTTAGTTGTACCTGTCCAGAAGAGGCCAGCTCAAGAATGTGAAAGGCATGCACACCAGGAAGGGAATATATAAAGCAAAACACACTATTACTGCATCTGCTGCATAGCTACATCGGGTGCCCAGCTGGTCACATAGACCAAGATTTTGGTGAGTGATCATTAATTCTGTTTTCTTACCTTGTGAGTTACTGATATGAATTGTTTAGTGTAATTTTAGACACCAGTAGTATAGAAGTCTATATCTGAGCTAGTTGTCTGAGCTTCCTTTACAGACAGTCAATAGATACAGGCATTTCTGGGGTATAATCACGCTGGATATTCTGGGAAGGCAGTAAGTAGCTCCAGCAAAGTTCCTAGGTTTCCCTTATGAAAAATAGAGATATTTTGCCTTTGATCTTTCAGAGGGGATACTTCAAACTATTCCTTTAATATAGTAATGAGTGCCCTAAAAGAAAAGGAGAAAATTAGTAGCTTTTTAAAAAGTAATGAGAAATGTATTATTTTTTTCCTTGTCTGGCTTTCACCTTCTCCCAAAGTGAAAAAGATGACTCCTCCATATGTCTGGGTCATCCTACGATCAGCAGACACCATGGAGTTTGATAGGGATCTGCCCCACTCAGAGTGTGAGCTCTTAACAAGATAATTGTGCTTTGTATCTTGTATTTAACAACTGGTTCAAGCCAGAACCTCTTAAAGACGTGATTCTCAGCAACTTCCCTCTGCATCCTGAAATCAAACATTCACATAATAAGGAAGTTCAGATACTAACTTAATCTAACTTAATGAACAAGTACACCTTCAATTAGTCTCTGAGGTACTCTCCACTGATTCCCAGAATTGGAAATCTCTCCCACAGTATCAATACTCTTTCTGTCAGATGGCAGTAAGTCTGTTAATTCCATGTGTGCTGTGTCCTGAAACTAATTCAACCTGCTGCAGCTGTTGTCTGTCAGAATTTCTCAGATAAAATGGCTTTCTCCTTTGGAGAAAGTGCCACTTACTTCTCTGCATATGTACATCTGCGTATGTCAAGTTTTTCTCTGACCACAGGATACTTCTTGTGATGTTATTGCTGTTTGCAGTCATTGTTTTTCATTGTAGATACTCTCACAGCTGTGTCTTACAAAATGGTGACAGCTCTCAGTACCCCAAATTATGCTTCTTTTTTACCTTCCCCTATCCCGTTTGTTGGTTTTTTTTTCCCATATATCTGCTGGTTGCTTTGACTTTGACATGAGTTCCTAACAGGCTCTCAAGCGTTGGCATTCATTTCCAGTTTTCTGTTGAATAAAATGTCAGCAAGTAACAAGTCATGTTATGTTGGTACCACTTCATTATTTAACAGTACCAAGTACAGATCAGAATTGGCATCTGCTACTGTATATTCTTTAATATATTTTCTGTTAGCTTTCAGAGGCTGGAGATAATGGAGGTTAATGTTATATGACTAAACCTATATTTCAGAGAAGAATGGTTAAACAGAAATCTGATAAATGTCAGACATTACTATATCAGGTATAGCAGGCCTAGCATATCGAATCAAATTTGGGATGTCATCTTTCTAAGCTGTTATGTTTTCTAGTAATACTATCTCAGGAAAATGAGAATACTCTAAATACGTATCTGGGAGTAAGGGACTGCTGACTGTATATTTTTGTTTTCCAGACAGGACATGTAAGTTTGTTTCTTCTTTGCACTGGGAATGAGTAGTTGCTGTGCCACGTGACAAGTCTTACCACCTCCTTAATGGCATTGTTTGCTTAGGATCAGGACAAATCTCTAGTGCTTCTCTTATAGTTTTCGATCCCTAAATGAGTTTCCTCATTGATAATTTTTCAATTACATCTTAAAAATGACTGCTCCAGTGTCTTTAAGCATCCATCTGGCACTAAGACCTTCCCCCAGGTCTAGTGTGATAAAAATTATCAGTAAAGATGGTATAATGTGCTGGGCACAGTATGTAAGTAGTTTTAATTACATTATGTAAGAAGCTTGTTTGTAAGAGCAGTTTTGACAATCAAAGTTCGTATTCTGTTTTCACTGTTGCTTTTTATCTGCCTGATTCACATAAAATACGCCTCTGGACTTTGAACCACAACCCTATTGTTACACAGGAAAGTGTGCCTCCAACCACCAAAGCTTTCTTAGTTTTACATCTAACTTGCAAATCCCATACCCGTATATGAATATCTCTCTTTAAAGTACTATTTCCTGGATCCTTGTGACTGACAGTCACTTTCAGCTAAAACTGAACTCTGGTGAATGAGAGTGTGAACCTTTTGAGCCGTGGGGCTGTCAACTGTTGCTTCCCTCTTCTTTCGAGGGCACTGGCATTTTGGTGACGCAACACATGCCACTGCCATGCAGCTCAAAGAGGACTTGTGCCACTGCCTTTCTTGGAGTGGGTGGCAGAAAACTTCAAGTTGTGATCACTTTTACAGGCCTCTCTAACTCCTCCAGTTTCTCGAAAGCATTGTCACTAGCAGTGGTGCTTGTTTCTCAGGCACTTTGCTATGTCCTCTGGTTTGTATAGTGGCAGGATTAGAAAGCTGGTTCTGGCAGCTCTGTCAGGTATGAATTTGCCTACAACATTTGACTCTCTAAGGAATCTTTAAACCCTTTCTTGTCTGTCAGGCTAGGTATCCTAATGATAACATCAACCTCCCTCGTGTGATCATTTCCTAAACCATTCTAGAAAATGAGCTGGATTAATGAAGAGTTATTTAAATTGCTGAAGCTACCCAGCTCATTTTGACAGAACACATGAGCTTCTGCCATGAGTGCTACAAACCAAATGGATGTCTATTGGTCCCTAAGCATCCGACACGTCCCAGTCGCAAGATTATATGCCTTAGTTTAAACCTTATAAACTAAAGCAGCTATGACTAAATTTCTGAAATCATGCTCATATGCTAAGCTAGTTGTATATGACAGCAGAAAGCTCCACATATGTTAATTTGCTCTGCTGGAAGCTCAGTAATATAAATTTGTGTCAGATATACGTGCTGTCTATTGCAGTCTTCAGTGAAATGATACCCTTAGTTCATTTTTCTTTTGTTCCCAGGCTTCGTTCTGTAAGCATACATAGCCAAAACATTTGAGTGAAATTCATTCCGTCTGAGATCTCATTGACTGCCATGGCTTAACCTGTATCTCTGGATCAGCTCTTGGCTTTTTCTAGAGCTCTGGAAAACTGTGGTTGATTCCCTGCATTGTCCAGTCTTACAGCTGCTACTGTCAGCTAACAGCAGCTGTAGCGCAGAAAATATTCTCAGGTGTTGTACTTTGAAGTTTATAAATGGTGCTCATAACTATCACTCATCTCTGAAGCATGCTACCCAATGCTGAAAATGTTTACAGAAGTAATTTGCCATGGATAGGCAAAAAATGATGTAAATTTAATTGTAATTACATAATTTTCATTTCAACACTCAAGGGATTCTATATTCAATGTAAAAATATCACAGGTCTCAGCAGCCCTATTACCCACAGCAGATCTCTATGTATGCTGTTAGCATAACCTTGTTTTACTAGAATTACGTTTGAAACGTAAAGTTAAGATTTTCAAAAGAACTTCTGCTTTTTGTTTTCTTTCAGTTTTAACCTCTCACCTCAAGTAAGAGGAGGCTGGTAACATCATTTGCTCTGTTTCTTAGATACTACGTTATGCGTTTGCCTGATTTTTCATTTTACCTTTTCTTCTTTATGCTTTGATTTTTCATGTCATGCAAATGACACAGTAGCCCTAAATATAGCAGAAGATTGCTCATGAGACTCTGTTAAATTAATCTTATGAAAAAAATTGATTAAACTTAGTTCTTGACTAAAAATTAAATCTCCTCCTTTTCACTTTGTTTGACTTAAGGTCAATTTTAAGCACCTTTGTCGTTCTTCAACAGATAGGCGAAATGTTTTGGAAAACATTTTGAGAAAAAGAAGTAGCATAGAAAAGAGCTTCATCCCACATAATCTTAAACCCCTAGGGTTCAATCCTGCAGCACACTGAAAGATTACATCTGTAATATGTTCCTTAAACTTGTGATCTCTTGTATATAAATGTGTGTTTAAGTATCTGAAACCTTTGTCTGTTTAACTGAATCAACTTTCTGTATGATGATATCAAACTCAAAGTACACTCTGAGAGCACGCCATTTTCAGCCATTGAAGTAAATAGACCTCCCTCCAAGGGGGAGATAATGCAGGAGAGATACTAACTGAGGAATCCGCCCCAAATTCAGCACGTAGCCTGCCCTGGATAGTTATTTCTTTGCTGCTGCTTCTTGCTGCAGGCCACCAAACCTTTAGAGGAGACCTTCAAGTCATGTAGACTGGGCATGCAACATGAAGAAAACATTACTCCCAAACACAATTCTGTGTATTTTTACCCCCATCTTCTTAGTACGCTCATGGGAGAGAAGCTAAGTGAAAAATGACCCAAGCAGCATCTTATTTACAGTATGACAGGTTGTTGCCAGGAATTCAGCATGAACTCTTCTGTCTTTAACACAGCATACTGAGATAAGTAAAAATAGTGTTCTGCACAAATATAGTACAAGATCAGAATAATATTTTTCAATTCAAGTAGCAGCATGTGGAAAAGAAGAGAAAAACTTTGTTCTGAAGTCAGCCAATTTAAATGTTGCTTTGGCAGAGAGAAAATCAAGAGTTCTGCTGATATAAGGAAAGAATATGTGGAACGTGGACAGTCAAAGCCTGACTACACTGTAGGAGGACCAACTGGCATTGGCTGGTGTCCCTGTGATGTATTTATTTAAATACAAATTAAAATGCATATGTATTTGAATAGTAATAATTCTACATTTCTAAATCTCTCTTCTATTTGCATATTGATCTTGCATCATTTTGGATGTAACTAAATTTCTTCACTAATTTTGATGTCAACTACTAATATTTTAAAAGAAGCTGCCAAAAAGTTACTGTGATAATTTACCCAGTAGAATTACTGCTGTGAGCTTTGCTACAAGCTGCTGACTAAGTAAATAAGTTCAACATTCAAGTAGTGTAATTTATTTCAGCCTTTCTGTTGTTAGGGTCCTATGCAATATTTCATAAATTTGAATCACAGAATTACAGAATGTCAAGGGCTGGAAGGGACCTTGAAAGATCATCCAGTCCAACCCCCTACCAGAGCAGGATCACCTACGCTAGATCACAAAGGAACGTGTCCAGGCGGGTCTTGAAGATCTCCAGAGAAGGAGACTCCACAACCCCCCTGGGCAGCCTGTTCCAGTGTTCCGTCACCCTCCCTGTGAAAAAATTTCTCCTTATGTTTATGTGAAACTTCCTATGGCTCAGCTTCCAATACAGCATTAAAATGATAACACTGGAACAAGTTATTGAGATTTTCTAGTTGTTACATACGTTAAGACCTTGAAACTACTATCTGCAGCATACTGGTGCATCGATATGAAGACCATATAGTTCTGTCTTTGAGAAAGAAGATAACACATTTGACAAAAACTGCATGTGTCCATGATCACAATCACCATTTAAAGGACAGGTTAGGGCAGGAAACGATGTGAACTAGTGAGACAGAAACCAGAAAAATGAGCAGTGTTAAACACTTATTTAGCACAAAGGTTTGGGTTGTCATGAAAATCCCCTCCAGCCCAGCATTAGAACTGTTAAACCAAACTGTTTGGCAACTGTGCCCTGCTTGGAAATATTTACAGGAAGCTAATACTTAGCAGGTGGCAAAATTTTCCTACCAAGGATCTCCAAGTATTTTACAAATTTTTAATAATCAAGCTTCATAAAGAATTCATGTGTAGATTTTCCAGATGTGTTGGTCAGGTGGTTTGAAGCCCCGCTGTCTTGCTTCACAGAGCCAGCCTCCACGCAGTGCCCACATAGTGTTCCCTGTCACATCCAAACAGGATATTCTTCTAAAGTTGGTGGGTATTCAGATATGTGGAGAGCAGCAGGGCTCTGTGTTTGCTCTGTGCTCATGTACCCCGACTCTAATGCTCTGATGGAGACATCTATCAAGCCCCCAGAATTTGGCACTAAGACAAAGACAGAGACTGATCAAATCTATTCCCGTGATGTTGTTAAGCACTATCTATATTGGAGAAAGGAGGGAGATGTGGAAAGATTAGGAAACTTACTTAAGCTTATGCTGCCTGTAGCTGGCAGAGGTGAAGCAAGAACCCAGTGTTGACTCTGAGCTTTCTGCCTGCATCGCTGGCCTGGCTTTTATTCTGGGGATGTACGGTGCAAATGGAAATGAGACACTGCAAAGGTATTAATTAGACAGCTGAACAGATTTTAAGTTCTCTGGACAATCTTGTGATGACAGCTCTTGTGAGCTTTGCTTAACTGATGGTTAAATTGGTTTAAACAAGTAAGAACAGGTACTAGACACCTAAGTGGATGTAATGTTGTAGGAACAAACATTTCTCCATCAAAGAAAAGGCAAGATTTTCTACAGAAATAAATAAATATTTTATTTCTGAAAAATGCTTAGGAACCTGTGAAAAAAGCTAACTGGGAAGAGGAAGTTGTTACAGAAACATGATGAGACAGATAAAGAAATGTCAAAAGAAGTGCTGGAATGACCAGAAGCTGAGTGCCCATATTCAGTGATTAATATAATTTGCTGTCTGTAAAAGAATCATCAGTGAGGTGGCAATGTTTGCAATATGGCAAAATTGTTTGGGATAATTAAAACAGGCGAAGATCGAAGAGCACTACTGAGATAGCTAAGCTAGGTCACCGAGCATCAGATGAAAATTAATGTGGGTGTTGCATTTTGAAATAATTGCCTGAACTGCCTATACAGATATTAGAGCTCTAAGTTAATGGCAAGCAGTAAAAAATAAAGTTTTCAGTGAAAACTTAAGTGCAAATCTAGGAATGGCATGGAAGAAGGTATGGATTTAATTGGAACTTTCAGTTCTGGTTATCACGTAAAGAGAATGGGCAGCAGAAAAGAAAAAAGTTAGAAGCAACTGGGAAAAAATTCCATCTAAACTTGAAATTAGGATTATCTAGGAAAAAGAGAATGGATGACTGTAGAAGTGCACATTAAAAATAATTAAGGAAGATATTTCATGTTTGTGTATTTTTAATTATAATACAAGTGTGAGGAGATGTTCAATCTATCCAAACATCAAGCAAAAAACATAAAACATCATATTTAAATAAAGACAGAATGGTTAATGGATATCAATGGATGCAATACTAGGCTATAATCCTGAAGGCCAGGAGCAGAACCAGATGGAGGAAGTTAAAAGATATTTATGTCCTCAATTAGAACATACTACAGTACGCAGAGGAATGAAGAGGAAGGATAGTAAAAATTAACATAATGCAGGGACTTAAAAAACCCCCATTAAAATAAGGAAATGGACTGGTTGTTTTATCTGTGCACAAAGAAGAAGGTTTTTTCTTCCTCATCTGAAGTGTCTGGGAATGTCAACAGCTGCTGACATGATACTGGATCAGATGGTGTCATCTAGTATACCCTTTTGGAAGTCAAAGGTACTAATTAGAGGAATCAATATGAACAATAGAAAAAAACAGCAGATTGTGTCACTTCCATATTTTGGATGGTCAGATGCTTCATTTTGTTTAATCAGGAAATTTAATTTCACAGGGGGTGTATAAAATTGAACATAATGATTAGTTTAGCCAGTAAGTTTATACTTAGATTCAGATATTTCAGTTTATAATGAGTCTTTTATAGTTATTCTCAGTCAGCAGGAGACAGACAATAGGCATGGAGGAGTTCCTTTATCAGCCTTGAAGTGCCCATGACCTATATATATTCCTGCCATCTGCCCATCTTTTACTCCAAGGCAAATCTGTTTCAGTAGAGTACTTCATAAAAGAAAGAAATACAGCCATGGCCAATTTATTAATAACTAGAAATCCTCAACTGTCATAAAAACAAAAGAATAAAGATCAGATCAAAGTGGTTCTGCTGTTGCACCACAACTATGGCTGTAGCTTTCTAAACAAACCAGAGGTCAGAAATGTTTCCATTTAAAAAACGCAATCGTTTACAGAATGACAGGTTATCCCACAGAACCACAGAGACTCCTGTCTTCATCTTTGTTTTGTTCACATCTGCTTTAATGTGTGGGTTTTCCATCCTGGAGAATTAAAAAACAGAAAGTACCTAAGAAGAGTCCAAGTTCATAGTCTTGTCCTTTTGTACTTCTGAGTTTATGTCAGTGTGGATGTCCATAAAGTAAGAAGTCTCATGTCTTGTCAATTATCTTAAATTTTGATGGGCTCGATGCAATGTGATATAAAAGCCATAAATATACTGGAAGACAGCTTTTATTTTTTGATGTAACTGGAGAGGAGGCAAAAATTAAGCAGTACAAATGGTGAGAGGATATCAATTACATGGTTCAGTTTGACAACCTTTTTTAGCATATATTCCCTTTAGAAAGAGATTCACATGTTTAGAGTGCTGGGCAGGCAGAATACATAACTGAGGGGACCTGTATGATGACCTGAGTCCTCTTGGTCATGTATGGTGCAGTGATACCTCAGGTTAGACCATCATGCAGAAGTGGCTGGCCTAGCTGCAAGCCATGAACTCCCATTAACCTGGGGCTGCCTCTACTTTAGTGTAACTGGGTATAAATAACCATGAGTTTCCTAATCTGGGTGTTAAAGAAGCCTTCCCCTCATGTTATCCTCCACCATGTTATTTAAACACCTTATTCAAAGTAGTCACCTTGCCCCTGTGAAAGGGTTAGGTTTTGGCAGAACAAGGTCACACGTGGACCCATGGAGAGCAAAGTTTGTAGAGATCTTGCTGTGCATTGACTGAAAAGTTTATGTTTTTCTCATAATGAGGAAAAGTATTGAGTTTTCTGTTTAAAACATAGATCAACCAGCATTTAAAGAGTTGCATTTAAGTATCTTACTGTAGCTCTTCAGTCCACATTTATAACCTCTTTTTATTTATTATTTTTTTTTCTTCCCTGAAAAACAACTACTGGTTCCTATTTTCTGCTATATTATCCATCAGGCAGGTATTTTGCTGAGGACATACCAGCGTTACAGCTTCCCAAACAGGAGTGCTCAGGTGTAGCTAACAGCTGCACCATGGCAGCTCCTCTCTCCCACCAAAGCTGATTATGCTCCATCGCGGTACTCCAAAGACAGTAGAGTTTGCTCACACTCCACCAGGATGAAGAAAGTAAGAGATGTTAGGTAGAGGAGAAGACATGGAAATGTTTCTACTCAGCCATGTGCTGCTCTATAGTATGAAACCACTCTGGATAAGCACATTCTACGTATGCCAGAAAGTCAGTAATTCATTTCCACAGCATCCCTGGAAGCATAAAAGTGTCATTCTGGACCCCCTCAGGTGTTAAAGCTTATTTAGAAACACCTTCATCCTCTATCGCATGTTATAGCTCTAGCTTTAGAGACTGGAAGTTGATTTGACATGAATTAGTGAGAGTCCTTATTATAGGATGTTCACAGCCTAGCTCCTTAAATAAGAAGGGATTCTAATCTGAGTTCTTGGTCTTCTGTCTTGGAAAGAATGCTTATATTTATACCAAGACTTTTCTTAGTTCTGTGTTTTAAAACCAATACTTACAGCCTTTCAGAGTTTAATTTTAGGGTTTTAGTACTCCTAAGCTTTATTTGTCCTCTCTTTGGTCCAAATATGTATAGGTTTATTCTTTACTTGGACCTATAAATAAACATGTTTTTCTCTTGATCTCAGAGTGTATGGCACTCTGTCCATATCAGTCCTGATCAAAGGTACACCTTTGAACTTGAAAATCTTTTCTACAGAATATTCCCATATTATTGTGTGATTTATTCTATTCTTTAACTTATTTCTTACGTTCTTCTCATACCTACTTGTGATCCCTTCTCTCTCTGTTCAGCTTTCCTCGCAGTCCAACATGAACCTCACTCTACCTGTCTGTCTGTCTTGTCACACTTGACTCCCACTGCTGGGACCTTCTCTTTAATGGACAGTTCAGGTTTCCAGTGTTTCTTGATTTCCCTTTGAACAATCCTTTCTGAGAAGTATCACCCTTTTAACTCGGCCATTACCACCTACCAATGCTGCGGCTTTGGGGATTCTTTTTTCTTTTTTTTTGAGCTATACCTTTGTTGCATTTGAAGTCTATAGATTTTAATAGCCAAGTCATTAAAAAGTCACAGAGTGAAAGCTGTAAGAGTAATATACAGAATATTAACACAGCTATTAAAGAAGAGTGATTTCTAAACATAAGAAGTATTGTCAGTGAGACACTGCCTGGAGCCCTGGAAACACTCCAACCTACAGTGTATGTGTTTTTAAAGGGTGGCAGCAGGGTGTGTGCAATTACATCTCTACCTACAGTTCAGTTTAGGTGATTGTTGTGGTTCAGTTCAGCTAGCCAGCAGTGCCAGAGATAAATGCCATGAGCAAGAGGTCACAGACCACAATGATTAGAGTCGCCTGATGTGAGGATATAGTATGAGCCTTCCAGTCTCTTTTGGGCCAAGGTGCATGGGCTGTTCTGTGACTCTTTACCTCTGCCTCTCCCTTTACCTGTACTCTCCTCTCAAAGCAGAGTTTTTAAGATGGTGCCACAAAGTCTTTTTTATGACAGAGCAATTAGAAGATGAATCTCACCTGCTTTGATTAAATCATGTTCAGCAAGGTTAAAGCATCTGCTTTAACCATCATTTGGTAGACTGGGGGAAGATCTCCCATTTGTCTGGTTGGGCTTACTTCAGACACACACTTCACAGAAATCCAGCTGACTTGATAAGGATTCAGGAGATTCGGATCCCAAGTCCAATGTTTCTGGGGGTTAACAACCTGGGTAACCTGGCTCTTGTGATCTGAACTGGTGGATGCTACCAACATGCATTGAAGAAACCCCTGGCCAAAAGTACTGTTAGTACACTGCAGGTCTGGACTGAAATAAGACTGTAAAATTGGTAACTGGAGGGCTCTAGACAGACTGCCTCTGTCATTCCTATGTCCGATGTATTGCTTTGCTTAGCAAATGTGTCCTGCAAATTATGGTTGTGTTTCTCTATAACTTGTGAATGACCAACAGTGGGATTTCTGAATTTGTGATGTAGTTAATGGATTTAATTGTGATCCTTAAAGTCTCATGATTCATAAAGACACCCCAGTTTAAGCTCCCTGAGGTGTATGCAGTACTTGAAAAAGCAAAAAGTAGTTAAGAAAAACATTTGTCTATAAAGATTTCGTGACTCATCTATAAAGGGAGCAGACAAATTCAACTGAGAATTGCCACTTCTAAAATAACTTTCTTCCATAAATGTGTTACAGGTTACTTTATTGAGAGATGCTGTTTACACAGAAATAAAAGCATGTAATTTCAAATTTCATATCAGGATATTTAATTTCACAATGAGCAAAACCAGAATTTCAAATATACATAGAATAAATTGTTTGTATCAATGTGCAATGGCAAAGTACTGAAACCAATAAAGTCCCTTAAATAAACCCACATGGAAAAAATCCTGTGCTTAAAAAGCCGATTGCTTTTTGATGAGCCTGAGAAAAATGTTGTTTCTTCCTCCAGCCCAAATACTGTCAAAAAGATATTCATATATGTATTCTCTCTGGCTGTTTGGTAGGAAGATTGATACAAGCCTCGCATATCTGGGTGTTTGTGATGTATGTGTTATGACATCATCTCAAAAGGTATTGCTGGCAGTAATGGAAGTTTGTAGAAAATATGGAAGTTTATGTTTCTATTGTTTAAAATTTTATGATTTATCCACTAAACTTGGGGATTCTTATGTCTTGCATCCTTGGTGAAGTTTTATGTGTATACTTTAATGATGAATATCTCTAATGGGCAGAGTGAGGGAAGTACCAGTAATATTTACAGTATCTTTAAAATATTGGATGACTTGCAGGTTATCTATTCACTAGTAACCTACCTAATATCCAAAAGTTAAATCAGAAAAGGATAGTTAAGGAAAATTCTGTGGGAGAAGAAACAATAGGAAAAATATAATCCTGTAAGGAAAAATAGCAGAATGAGAAGAAAAAAAAGCTCAACCCATATGCCTGACTTCATCCAGTTTATGAGTGTTTACTCTTCCCAAGGCTTGAGATAAAAGAGAATGCTTAAACACCACAAATTCTCATCCAAGGAATAAAAAATGGGTTGTCAGCAAATAGAAGCTGATAGCCACAGGGAGAAGTGGGGACGGAGACATGCAGTGACTATAACAGCTTGCTAATTCAGAGGTGGGTAGAAGTGGGTCTCCTGGAGCTAAAGGCAGTAGAGATTAAGCCAGGGCAAGGAGATGTGCATCTACGGACATCAGTCACTGTGTGAGTGCAGTTTCCCAGTTATCTTGTACTTTTCAGGGAAATGAATTAACAGTGCTGTGTTTCATGGTGTCATTTTGGGATGACATTGTTAACTTGGTTGGATACCTAGACCCCTTCTGGTACAGTGATTTGATTACCTGGTTTCACCTGGGTGGAGAGGCAGGGAGCCATACCCATCACCTGCCAGTGCAGGCCAAAGAGACAAAATATGTATTGTTTCCTTGGGATATATACCCATATGAAATTAAATCCTGTGTAAAAGTATGTATTTAAAGCACTGGGAATATTTCAATAGCAACTGGTTCAAATTCTGAGACAGTTGATCATTTCTTTTGAAAAATTATATTGGAATCTAGACAAGAGATGAGTTACAAGTCATATTCAGACTTTTTTTTTCAAAAGTAAACCCATAGTCATTATTATTATTACCATTATTAAAATGGCATCACTGCATCATAAGTCCTCATAAATGCAGTGCTCTTTGATTTATAAAGAACTGCATGTAGTTCCCCATATTCCACCTAATAAGCATTTGAAACAGAAAGAGGAAGATTTTAATGAGAGAACTTCTATTATAATTGAAGTTCCGCTTTTTACCTGTGGTGTATATAGAAAATGCCACGATGTTGGGTTTGTTTGTTTGGGTTTTTTTTGTTTTCATTACTGTACTTCTTTCAGCATCCTATTGTAGTTCTGACCTTTGTGCACCCAGGGCTGTCCAGATGTCATCCTTGTTAGGATGTAGGAGTGGTTTGTCACCCTGTCAGAAAGGGGAAATTTCTACTATGCATACCCTTGCCAGGACCTGAGCTTGGGGACTCAGGTTTGTGGATTCCAGGTTTCTCCTGAAAGGAAAAAATTCTAACAAAGGAGTTGTCTCTGTAAGGATTTATGTTTAAAGTGGTGTTATTTGGGTAATGTCTCGTTCACATTGTGACTGCTCTGGCTATATGGTTCTTTGGTTTAATTTCTTATCCTTTCCTCCATCAGGAGATCAAGTTTACACCTGTCTCTGAATTAGCAGACCCATACTGGCCTCTTCTGTGTGTATCTTTTCTCTCTAGGAAGAAACTGAAGGACAAAATCTTCCTCCCTAGCACTGCTTCCCTCTGCATGGTGCACCATTCCCTCTGGAAGGGCAGCAGCTGCTGCAGCATTGATAGTTATTGCTTGTGTACATTTGGAAATTGCAGCCTGCTCTACAAAGATTGCTGTTGTCATGCAAGTGTTAGAAAATGGAGCCAAATATTTTATATCAGTTACTGACCACACTTAAGAAGTATGCAGTGTTAGGGAAAGAGCAGGTTTTAGTCTGAACCCTGCACAATCTCATTGCCATGTAAGCAAGGATGCCAAAATTACCGTATCTTCCCCTAAACTGGCTGGTAGCTTTGGACCTGGTGCATACACTGTATCTTTCAAAGACAGGGCTTTTGCTGTCCCTGAGTTTACTATCTACTAAACATCCCTAGAGCATCACTTTTAGTACTTTTAGGTGCCCCGATTGCCTTTAGAATTTATGGATTAACTTGCTGCCTCATTTTCATGGCTCATTGTTGGATCAAACACTCCAGTGAGAGGCTACAGTCCTCCTCTCTATGTTGAAAAACTAACAATCCTGTTTAAAGTCTAAGGAACACACAGTTAACTTTTTTTTTTTTTTTTTTTTTTTCTGCTTAAGCAATTATTTATACCGTATAAAGTGGCAATTTTATGCTGCTCCTGTGAATAGTTATCTGTATTCACGTGTTGGAGCTGCAAGGGGTAGTCAGTAATGAACCTGACTATAGAAGACTCATCAAAACAATTTTCATTAACAAAATATTACCCCAGAATTCTGACAGAAATTTTACTTTTCTGGAAATAATTTCTTCCATATATCATTAAATTGAATTCACTTGAGGCTTTATTGTGTGGTACTGAATGTTTAAACTAAATATTTTTTGTAAATTGCAGTTTACTGTTTGAAGATGAGGTTACTGTAGCTCATCTGAGTAATGGCTTTGTTCTTAAGTGAGCTAATGGCAGTGCTGTCCCAAAGCAACAAATTAAGAAGCAGGAGAGCATGTAGGAGTTTAACCTGTAAGTTTATGAACGGGTAAAAAACCAGTTCATCAGTTAGGAACACATAGATGAAAGACAAAACTAGTGGATCTAATCATGTTCAAGAGTAAAATGTTTGGGGACTGTAATAGTTTGAAAATTGCAGGAATCTATCTAAGTTTCCATGAAACAGAAGCTGCTTTGGAGAAGAAAAACATTTTTGTTTGTATCGTATATTCTGCAGAAAGGAAAGGATATTGCAGTTATGATTAACACATAAACCTTTAGAGGGAACAAGCTAGTGAAAGGTTAATTTTCATTTTTCAGATAGTAATGATTATTTCTAGTTTTACTAGCTCAATAGAAACTAGTTGCAAAAAATGTCATAAACATTCCTGTGTCTTATTAAGGCAAAGAATTTACATAACTAAGATTAATTTGTCAAAAAGTACGAATCATGCTAAATGTACTACATTTTGATTAGCTTCAGTTATCGTGTTATAGTTGAAATTCCTCTTTCTCTTCAAATCTCTACCCCACATGTATGAGCATGGCCTCTCATAGATGGCTTCAGCCTTCTGGTCTGCACTCATCTGTTGCCAAAGTTGCAAGTTTGGGTGCAAAGTCTGATTTATAGTGATAGTGCACTCCATGGTTATCATGGCCTCCAAATGTGTTCTAGTCATCTTTTTGAAAAGTAACTTTGAAATATTGTGCTGTGTTTGTTCATTTCTTAAAATGAAGCCTTTCCTCTAGCAGTTCAAGTCTGGTGGTCACCACTGGCCACAGACTGTCCCTTCAGCAGAGTGTACAAGGGCATGAGGGAGAACCTTGTACATCCACTGGTAGTGAGGCAGGTGCTCTGTATGAGCCTATGCCATCATCTGCATCCTCTCCCTTTTCTTTTTGTGTTTTTGGATGCAGACCTGTAATGCTGTTAAGCCCTAGTCTCTGTTACCTACTGATTCCTACTCAGGTAAGCTGAGACAAGAGGTGCTCAGCCCATCGGAAGAACACACACTTCCTGTCAGTTCTGCTGCTCGTCATGAACTTTTGTAAGAACGATGTTGAATACTGTTCTTGAAAGGCTTGGTACAGTTAATCCCCATGTTATTTTGTGGCTAAGTATCACATATTCCTATATGTTCCAAATTTTCTAGATGAGATGAAGGGTTTTTAGATGCAATGAAAGAGTCAAACATATCTGAAGTTTGGGAAGCATCAAAGCTCCATCTGCACTCAACCTCTGTCTGGCAGTGTCTCATTGCAATACAAGCACTGTTCTAAATATTTTTTTTTTTCAAAAAAACTTTAACATTAGGCAATTCACTCATGTTGCTTTACAGCTCTGTCCAGCTGGCGGCACCTTCACTTGAACCACAACGACAGCAGGTAATTGTAACAGAACAGTCCCTGTCAAGACAAGGAAGATATACTATGCCAGTGCATAATGAAATGGAACAGCTCATGCAAGCAATAAAGAAAAAGCACTGCCAGAAAGATGGAAAGTCATATTCAGAACTTTAAAGACTATAAAACCAGTACAGTAAAAGAGTGAGCTGTTGAGCACATCACTGCTCAACATCTCAGGACAAAAGGAGAGCTGCACTCACAAGCAGCATCTGTAGACTCGCTTCATGTCTGGGGAATGCTTTCTGAGCAACTGTGATGATCATTCCCAGCATCATTAGCATCCCCCATATCAAATCCCATACCGGGAACTTCTCTATTCCAGTATGCTGGCAGTTTCTGAGACCAGCCCACACCAAACAATTTAGAAAATGGTGTAAGAAACAGCTATGAAAAACACTCTTTTGTACTCTTCCTAAATCCTAACAGGTAAAAAAGAGGTTTTTCTGTTTGCTTTAGCATTAGTGGTTTTCTATGTTTATGTGTGATTTGTCTTTTTTGCTCTCTTCTTACAGTTTATACAAATCTCTATCCTTTTTGGAATGCTTCTGATTTGTTAGGCAAAGTAATGTGTACTAGAATGAAACTCCATCAGCTAATTATGCCTCACATGCAAAAGTCTGTCTAGGTGTGTTTGTTTTCTGTTTTACTGGCACTGTCCTGGTGCTGTTTTATGCAAAAGAATAAATAAGGAATACCCCTCCATCTAACTGTATGTTAATCATTATTTTATATATAATACTTTTATACTTTTGTAATACTGCCTAAACAGTACACTCAAGCCAGTGCTATTGCAGCACTATACTGGAAGGGTGCTCGAGCCAGTCTTAAATTAACTCTCACAGCTGCTGCCTGCAGCTCAGTGGTAGCAGCTCCAAATACAGCTTGGGCTGCCAAACCCACCCAAGAAAGCAGTTAGCACAAAGCCAGATCTGCACTGCTGCACCTACAGTAGCAATTACAGCTCTGTCACAGATGGCAGTGTGTGTATACCTTGATCATTCTGGGTTTGTCACCTAATTCAGAGCTCATTTATTAGCAGCTATCTTTCTGGGAATATGTTTCCCGTCTGTTTAGGTACATTTCTTTTTTCAAGGAATATGCAAAGACTAAGTTCTCGGGTGTTCCAGAAACACTGTAGATAAAGTATAAGAATATATACACATGGATAGGAAGGATTAACCTTTCACTTCATTACTCTTGGTATTTTTTGCCTCTGGAAAACCTCGTGTTTTTTTCAAACTGCGCTATGCCAAGGGTCTTCCAGTGGCAATAAACACATCCTTAGGATAACAGTAGGAACAGATGACTGCTAGAGGGAAGAGGTGAAGGCAGCCCCGTTCTTCACTCTCTGAGCTGTTCTATCCCTACTCTCCCTGGAGTTTCTATTTTTATTGCTGCCCCTTGGACTGAGATGCAAAACCAAAAGTGTCTCTCTTTTTGCAGTTGCATGATAACATTTCCAATATGGTCTTCTTGTGGACTGAATTCTTATCTAAGATTTGGTGTCAAGGGCATTATGTATTATATTATTTGCTATGTAATGACAGCAATTTTTAATATTAATTGTTTTTTTTACTTCTTGGCCTTCAGGAGTCAGAAAGTATGAGAACAACCAAGAAAAGGGAGAATAACCTCTTATTTTTCTGTGGGCAACCAGCTAACTTTTATTTAAAAGTTCATACTATATATATATTCTCATGTGTTTAGCTCAGGCAGCCTACATTTATTACAGAGACAGTGTCACCACTAAAATCTTTACAATTTTGCCTTTGAGAGAAGATAAGATTACTATACTATTCCTTAGGTGTTCTCTTTCCTTAACTGAGGGAATGCTTTCTGTATATTAATTACCTAGAAAAGCATTTATATAGATTTTAAATGTTGACAACTGTAATGTTTATAATCTTTGCATATGATTAATTGCACTTTGGCTATGTGTATATAATGGGATAGAAGTTATAGTCAATAATATTTTACTATTTAAAGCATGTTTTGCAAAAAAATTTGCTTTTTGTATTTGTGTATTGGTCTAAGTGAACAATCTCAAAGCATAGGACAAAGTCAAAGTACCTTCATCTGTGTCTGGAAGTTACCAATGGAAAAAATAATTTGTATTGCTCCATTGTCCTCGGATGAGAGTAGATATGGAGTATTTCTGTCCTTTACTCTCTTCATTTCATAGCCCTGCTCCCTTTCCTCACATTGTCTCTTTTTGCCCCTTCTCTCCTGCTGCCTTCAGTGTTATATAGCTCTGTTTGGTGCAGTAAGAAAGATGATATATACATTTATGTAGATATATACAAGTTATAAATTGGACAAAAGGTAATTGTACATGCCACTACTTGGAAATTTTAGTCTGCTCCTGGTAGCTGTTTTCAGATGCAACAAGAATGTGGTTTAAAGGCATAATGTTTCTTCTTTTCTTTTCTGCAGCACTTCATATAATTCAATAAAGCTAGAAGTTTGTTTTATTTAGTGTCAAAATATGCTGTATTTTAAAATAAATCTAACTTAGACTTTAAGGAGTCTTCAATGGCAGCTCCCTGGAGTGGAAGCATATAATGGAGAATGTTTGCAGAGCATTCAGCTGGTAGCTCCATGCTCTCAGCACTCAAAATTAAATGCCTACATGGCCTTTTGGTTGCTGTTGCATTATTGATGTGGAATGTGGTGAAAACACCTGACAGAAATGTGTGGAGCAAAGGTTGCTATAAAATCACCACTTTCTCGTTATGCGACCTGTAGATTTGCTTAACAATGCTTTTGTAAGTATCTTTTAATGAGAAGAAAATACAACTGTTACATGAACCAGTCATCTGTCAGGCTGGCAGTATGGACAGTCAAAAATTAATATAATTTAGACACGGGATATAAATGCCTGGCAACAGTGAGTTTAGATTGACAGTGTGCATTAATTTGCCTGCAGTGTTTTCTGTCCAAGTTACTTCTACATCATATCGAGATTGACACCATATAACCTTTGGCATGGTTGCAACAGTCAATATTCTTCAGTTAAAATTAAGAATTCCTAAAGGAGAAAAGGAAGCCTTGGAGTGCACAGGAGTTTCTACCTATCAAAAAGACGGTCAGGCACTGTGGGGGCTCTCTCTTCAACGTGCAAGTCACAAGGCATGAAGTGTTTTCCCTTCTTTCCACAGAGCACCAGAAAATTACTTTCTGGAATGGGTCTATGTTCAGGAATGCACTTTTTCAGTTGAACTGCTAAAGGAATACACTCCAGCTAATGCATCCTCCAGCTTCACATGCAAAACATGACTAATTATTTCAGACAGGAAACAATCAAACCACTGCCCCACCCCGCCCCCAGACAAAAAAGGAAAGAAAAAAAAAAAAAAAAAAAGAAAAAAGAAAATTCAAACCTAAAGTTAAAATCTAAACTAAGAGATATACAGGAGTAAATACACATCAGGAACAGTTCAGACTGGATGTTAGGAGAAGGTTCTTCACTGAGAGGGTGATCTGTCACTGGAACAACCTTTGTAGGGAAGCAGTCATTGCACCATGCCTGTCAGAGTTCAAGGAGCATCTGGGCAACACTTTTAGTCATATAGTTTTAGGTAGTTCTGCAAGGAGCATGGACTCAATGATCCTTATGGGTACCTTCCAACTCAAGATGTTCCGATTCTATGATTCTACAATTCTATGAAATGTTGAGTTCTATTACAGAATCAGTGATCTGACATAGATGGGTCCCTTTTCTGAAAACAAAATTACCATTTCCTCTCTAGTTCCACCCATATGATGTGGGAATAGGAATCTTCTCTTTTCAAATTACCCACAGAAGGTGGAGAAACCCAGCTGTTCATTTAAATAACCTAAACAATAATGCATGTGAAATATGGATTAATATATTGGCAGAGGTGTGTACAAGTCACACTCTTCTTCTCCTACATGTGGTAATATTTATATTGTCATCCATTTGTACTTTATTATTTCCAATGCTGGAATAGCTACTTAAGTCCCTTGCCATGTATTTTCTTTTGTGATTAGATGACTGTCTTGTTATTTATAAAAGTGCCAGTGCCCTCAAACGAACTTGCAAACATACTGGTTGCCTTTGTAGAGAAAAAAACCCACTTTTATATGAATATCAAAGTAAATTCCTGATTTTCAGTTCAGAATTATACTTGGAAGTACACTTGGCATTGTTTAGCTAAGTCAAGTTAATATTTTTATAAAAATAACTTTACTAAAAATATGAAAAAGATATATTTGTGAATCATTGGATTGCCAGGCAAGATATGAAGGTGAAGAGAAATGAAGTACTGTTTGATGGAGGGGGGAAAAAAAATCAAACTATGGAAGTGACACAGTTGTAGCTTCTACCCATATCACAAAGCTGAATTGTTGGCTGCTACTTCAAAAAAAGCAGAGGGAAAAATTCTCAGTTCTGTCAGCAACGTAAATCAGCCTGTTCTTGTCTGGATCAAGTCAGAAGAGGGAAATGCCCTTTTATTTCAAGGATTTCCCAAGTACTGAGCACCTCTGAGCAGTTAACAGAGACTGTACAAGGGAATTATGCTATATTCTATCAGTTGTTTCTAAAATGAAATTTGAAACATTTTTTGCGCTGTATTGCACTGATACTTTGCAAGTTGTCCCCATT
Source organism: Ceryle rudis (assembly GCA_033439905.1). Classification (NCBI taxonomy): domain Eukaryota; kingdom Metazoa; phylum Chordata; class Aves; order Coraciiformes; family Cerylidae; genus Ceryle; species Ceryle rudis. The sequence goes on along the minus strand of JAAGNO010012907.1, from coordinate 26,849 downwards.
AGTGACATGACGTCAAGAGAAGTCCACTGCTGCCAGCCATTGCCGGGAAGCTGATCAGATGGTATGAACAAAAAAGAAACTTGGCCACCTTACAGTTAGAAGAGAAACAAAGTAGACCAGGGAGCTGTGTGTTTGGTGAGATGTAAAAACCCAAGTTTTCTGAAGCCAGAAGCTGTATCAGCAATGAAATTAATTAATCTCAAGTATTCTGTTCTCTCTGTTTGTGTGTCTGCTGTAACCTATCATTATTCCCTATGAGGATGCTTGGTTGAGTTATCTTCTGCTCCACTGCTGTCACAGGCTGTTTCCAGAGAGGAGAGGGCTAATCTGAGGGGGGTGTTGGGTTGAACCTGGGTTCTGCTATGACAAGCAGATCTGGGTGCTAAGTGAGACTGAAGGTAATACCCAAGAAACTAGATGCTAAGCACTTCAGAACCAGGTGACAGTTTTTGTCCCGTCTATAAGCAGGCCATATCTTGAAGATATGGAAACTGAAGGACTCTCCTGCATGCTTACAAAGTGAAATAGTATCTTGTTTAGTTACATCAGATGCAAAGTTTATAAAGCACTTTGAGTATTTACTATATTGTAAAAAGAAGTGAGAATTATAGGGCAAAGAATGAAATGATCAGGAGTTACACACACTCAGATGTAAGAAATGCTTTCCTGAAGAGTGCAGCTAAGCAATGAACAACACTCCCACACACTGTTATAAAATGTGTGTGCATTTTGCAATTTGAAGCAGGGCTCATTACAGCAGAAGATGTTGAGCTCAGAATTGGCAGTACTAACAATTAGCACCTTAAAATACTGTCAGTTCCTCCTGATGGAGAGCAGGCATTGATCCTCCATGCTGTGGGTGTAAGGGATTTGTTACCTTGTAGCTCCATCTCTCTTTCTCTAGTCTGGACAGTGTTCTGACTCAGGTCAGGAAATCACATCACATACCTTTCTGATATTTAAAGTAAATAGTTTTAAGTGCTCTGATGCTAGTTTAAAGTATATTCCAGAAGTAATAGTCATTATTACACAGAATTTTTGTCACAATAGTCCACGGAGACCTGAGCTCAGACTGCTCATTCTTGGGCTTTGTGCGGTATGAACACAAGGTGACCGATAGCTCCTGTGTGAGAGAGGGCACTGTCCAGGAAGACAGTGACCTGGAGGCCTGTGCCACTGTGTCCTTGTGTGACTCTCTGGTCATCCTGGAGGTTCACAATTTTATGAGACTCTGGCTTCACAAAGATTGCTGGTATGTCAGTATTACAGGTTTTTGGATTGCTTATGGAAAAATACCTTCTCCCTCCTTCTGGTGAGGTTCTGTATCTGACTTGTGTTGCTTTCTTGTGTTTCTTGCTAATGAATGACCATTGTCCCAGGCAATGCTGCAAATCCCTTTCACAGCACTATTGTATAATCCATCCCCTAATCTCTTTCATGTTCATTCATTCAGATCAGAGAGGTAGAAGTGCAACACTTGAAAGGACCACAATACACATGGTCTCTGAGAGGCAGTCAGTATCATTGCAGATTCCTACCAGGGTTTTGTTACCTGTCTGTAAAGACTTATTTCAAACCCTACATCAACTTTGAAGATGCTTTTAAGGACCACAAATTACTGAATAATATTTTAAATAAGGAAAACCTGATTAAGTTCTATAAATATTAATCTCAAAGTGTAATTGTTCTACTACTTTATTATATTAAAATAAGCCTGTTAGTGTTGCAGCATTTTAAATAAGTGTTAGATGATTTAGTTTGTTCTTGTGTTCTTCGTAGCAACAATCTTCAGTCTGGAAAAAGATTGCAATTTGCTGATTAAAGAAGTATCCCCTAGTCAAGTGAGATTGAGGATGATGGTTTTTTACGTTTTTTTCTTTTTATTTATACTTACCAAATGTTTCTTTTTTAGAACTTCTTACACCTTTTCTATTCTTGCTATTGAATTTGCGTTAATAAAATGATCCTAACCCTGTTCACCCAGAAAGTATCACATATCCCAGAGACATGATAAAGGTTTGGTTTGGAAGTGCTAGCTTTGAGAAAATAAACCCTGTCCCTGAGGACGTCATCTGTTCATAAAAGTTCTTATGCAGTAATGTTTTGTATTTGTTTTACTGGCTGCATATGTGATTAGTTAGGGGACTTTGGGGAGTGGAGCTGAGAGAATTGGGCTGCATTTAGACCTAATTCTGCATCAAAATGGTCTGGAACAGCCTATTGCAACTCATCTTTGGTAAAAAAAACATAGTATTATTCAGTTTACAGGGGGCATCTGGCTCTTCTCTCCATTCATGAAGGAGGAGCTCTAAGTGAGACATGAAGAGAAGACCAATTCCATAGGATGAATATAGCCACAGAGGCTTTTGCTGGAATAAAATAATTGAGTTGAAGCTGGTATGTGCTTTCTTCAGTTCAAATGGAGTAGTGGTGGAATCCATGCCAAGAGATGTGTTTCACATCATATCTCATTCACTTTAGCATCTTATTAGTTGCAGTCAAATATTTTCATAACTCATGCCTGTGGTCTTAATGATCTTCACTCACTGCTAAAGTGAGAAATGAATGTACACATACAATGAAAGTGAGTTTTTACTTTGAAGTAGATGCTTTTATAAACATTCATGCACCATGCCCTGTGGCCCATGCTATTTTGCAGTCCCCATGGCCAAGCCCTTCTTGAAAGTTGAAGACATATTACTTGGAAAAGAGAAGCAGAACTGGCCCTGTGGAAGTCACTCTGAATGAGCTGATCTGTTGGCATGGTGGGGTACCTGGGGCTTTTAATTTGCCTTTTTAGTGGGACTTCTCATTGTCTTTCCCTTTTCTCTCTCTTGATATTTACCATGCTAGATTTGCCTTCTTTTATCCTCAAATCAAAATTGCTCTAAGTACTGCAGAGCACTTCCCTCATAAGATATCATGTAGCTTTTACATATCTTTAACAAGTGATGACATGTCCACATGCACATAGACAACCTCACTGGAGGACCTTACCTTCAAGGTGGAGTTTGACCCAGATATGAGGGCAAGTGTAATATATAAATGAGTGGCAGGTAAATAGCATAAAGCCATGTGCATAAGACTTAAAGTTGTTACCACTGCAGTTGCTTTTTAAAATTTCTTATTTAAGATGTCTTAGGATAAAATGTCTTTATAGGACTTTGCAAAATATCTGGCCTGACAGAGCCTTGTTTATTATAACAGCTTAGTTATCAACCATACCACAGCACGTACCACCGAGGAGGAATCAGCATGAAAATCTGTGCAAGCAAAATGAGAGTAGCACAAATATTCACAGGATGTGAAAAGGCTGTCGATTGGTTTAAATATATGTGGCAAAGACCATAGTCAATTTATTTTCTTCTTTATGAGCTTGCTAATATCTATGTAACATTTTTTTTTCCTTATGGAATAGTTTGAATATCCTTTATTAATCATTAAAACACTAGATTCTTATTTGGGGTATAGCCTGAATTGAAAACTTTGGTGTGAATGGAGAGCAGGACAGCAATTCACAGCCTAACTGTAAATTAACAAGATGTCATGATATGGCTGTAGCTGTGTCAAACCCAGCCCTGCATATTGTCTCTGGTGATATGAGCTTTTTAATTTTAATAGACAATGTTTAATGAGCCAGATTATTTTAACTTTGAAAACTTTAAAAAGAAGAGAATTGGAAGTATCTTACCTGTTACTTACAACTGGATTTCCAGCCCATTGCTGTTAAAACCAGATAATTTTAGCTCTATGATGTCAATCTGGTGGTGATATGGGAAGACAGATTGCTTTCTTAGGGTCAGTTATGCTTTAAAAAGTCTTTATAGTCAATGTAACAAGTGGGTGCAAATGCAGTATCACACATATTTATATTACAAAACAGCAAGGAAATCAATGTATTTGAAAGCAGTTCTTTTGGTCTTTTGCTCAGGGAGATCTCAGTGTCAACTAGTGGAAAAATATCCATTTTCTTTTAAAAGCAGTTTGTCATTTTCTCTGGAAATGACAACTGTCTATGAACAATGACAACTTTCTATGAGAGATTTTCCCCAATTCAAGCACATTTTTGTGCTGCAGTTAAAAGCTGAGTGAATAAAACTGTATTTTTCAGCTAATAAATCGTCTAAAAACGAAATCCCATTAGTGTAATGAATACATGGAATGGTTGTTTGTGATAGACAATTAACCTCCATTAATTGGAGTGGTGTGCTCACAGAAGAGGGATTGTTTATTGGACAGAATGATTTTTTTTGTCAGGAAAAAGAGACATTTCAGATAACTTGCCAAAATAACTTCATCTCTGTCTGGTGGTACTAAGTTACCATAGGCAGTGCAAATGGAAGTTGTCTGGAGAGCTGCAGAAGGATATCATGACACTGAATGACCACTTAGTAAAATTGCAGGTGAAATTCAGTGCTGATGGGTAGAAAACAGGGTAAATGGAGACTTCTCCAAATTTCACATGCACAACAACATGGTCTGACCTAACTATTACTGCTCAGGAAAGAACTTGGCCTGTAGCAGGCAGTTTTATGAAAACAGCAGTGTTCAGCAGCAGGCAAGAGGTAAAAAGGAAAGAGTCTGCCTGGAATTGCTGTCGGAGGCACAAAGAACAAAACAGTGTTCACCATTGTACTGTGGTGTAAATCCTCAGCTCAGCTCCCTGTAGAATGCCAACTATTGCTGTGCTCTTCCCAGCTCAGAAAGCACTTCTGCTGCCTGTCTGGTTGGTGGGACACAGGGGTGCCAAACCTCTGGGCTGCTGTGGGTCATGTTCTGGTAGCCAGGACAGATGTTGGTCATGCGTGTGAGATCTGCTCAGCTGACAGGATTGTGCATGTGTCCAGGTTCAGGTGGGCCTGCAGGTTTTACTTGTGATTTCAAGTGATTGATTTCTTACCGATCATACGTTGTGCTTACAGTACCAACTACGTGCATTCAAACAAATATTGTCTATGAAATTTTTGCAGAGTTTGGGATGTTAATATGTGGAGATAAGGGGGAAGCAGAGTGTTGCAGTTCCATTGAAAGCAGTGCCAGAGAGATATCTAATATTACAATCCACTTATGTCCTTGGGAAAAAAAAATGTTACCATCTCTGTCTCCCTCTATTTAATTTAGTGGCCTTTGAGGACAATTGCTCAGTCATAGAAAGATGAGTTTCAGAGACTGGAGCCCTTATACCACAAGCTTTTGCAAGCCCTCAAATCTGACATATATGCAGTGGAATGGAGAAGGAACTAATTAATATGGTTTTGCTATTGATTTTGTTTTTTCCTCTGCTGCTGCATCATTTTGCTATCAGCTTTATGATTTTACTGGTAGATCTGCATAGTTTCTTTCTCCCATGTTAATTTGTCCTTGTTTGTGAGGTGGAATTGATGCTGCTGTTAGGGTTCTCTGCTGTCTGTTGTCATCACATGCAGAAGGAAGGCAGTATTATCTTCTTAAAACTTGCATTATCATTTACTGATGCAGTGAATTCTTAGACATTCTGTATTAGTATTGCTGGCTATTGTAAAGACAATAAAATGCTAATGAAAAGTGGGCCAATTCTTAAATGCTGTGATCAATATGCAATACTTTTTACATGATAACCTTTACCATATGGATTTAACATCACATCTGATTTATGCCTAATAAAACTAGAGTCTGCTTCTAGAGTCATTCTCTCTTATATTTTTTTTTTAAGATGGATCATTTTCCACTTCAGGTGTTACTGTGTGTCACACTTTGCTTAAGGAGCCATCCCATGGCCTCACTCAGCTCTTGTTACCCAGCTAATCTGACTCCAGCAAAAACTTCCTGACTTCAGTTATCTGCCAGCCACAGTCAGAGCTGGATCCCTTGTTCCAAACTCTGCATGCAGTCCCAATTGTTGCAACCTGGGGAAATATGATCTACCTAAGCAGAAATGTTCTGGCCTTACTGGCAATGTGAACATTTTCCACACCATCTCTAGACTTCTCTGTAATGTTTTAACCAAATTCTTACATATTCCTGGCTGTGATGATCAGATTTAGTTTGAAACTTTGACAGCTTGAAGAGAGCATCCCGTTCTCCTGATATGTAAACCTATTTAACCTTGCTAATTTCAGTGGTATCATGCAAGAGGTGATTCCAAGGCAGGTCTGGTCAGTTAGCCTTACTGCTAGCCTGTACACCTCCCTACTGCAGAAATGTTTCCCTGGAGCTTAGAACATAAGAAACATATACCATGGCTGCTTCCTTGGACACAGTGGTGCAGCTAAATGATGGAGTATGTTTGCAACCAATACATCTTATTTCTTGTTTCTGAACAGCTATTCTGCAGTTTTCCTCTTCAGTGGTTTGATTTGTCTCTTTAGGTTATAATATTCAAATGCTGACTGCATTGAAAAGATATGTATTGATTTTCTTCTATTTGATTAATAAACTTTTAACCCCAAGACACCTGTGCTCTGGTAACAGTTGAAGGGTACTTCAAAATGGTGGCAACAAGTGCATCACAAGATATATTCCTCCCTGATATGACAGGACTCTATTGCCCCGGTGGGGAATAATTCTAGGGCCTAGCAAAGTATTTACGACAAGTCCGGGATACCTGTATTTTTTCAGAACAGTTTTACCCACCTACAAATACCTGTCTATAAACATAGCATCCACAAAGAAACAGGTCTGTATCTTCTCCAGATATTGATCGTGAACACTATGAATGTGCTGTATGGAGGCAAAAAATCTAGAAGCAAATGAGAAGGTTGGTTTGAAGCCTCATGTTATCATATTTTGTGTCAAGCCACAGCACTTAGGAGCACAGCACATGGGTGTGGGGGGCTGCAGCAAGATGAGGGCCTTGCTGGGGTGTACTCCTGCAGAACTGGAGGAGCCCAAAGGCACCACATTTAGCATGCATATATGCTGAGGAGTCCAGTCCGCACCAGCTCCAGCCTGTCACCTGTACTCCGATTTCCCTATTAGTCCAGAGAACTAATTCACTCCATAGGAAAAACTAGTTGCAAAGTGTAACATGTATGTGCTGTGGGTGACCAAGATTTCAGGACCATGGTTGGAAATGGGAAGTGCTCCACCTGGCCAGCACAGATGTCTTGGTGACTCATGTCTGGCCACCTCATACCTCCTTCGAGGATGCTCCTGTCTGAGATTAGGCAGCATCCAGTGAAGCAGCTGGAACAAGAGTTGTCTCACACATGCCACAGTTGTGGACTTTGCTGTTGATCTGCTTGAGACAATCTCCAAGGACTTTACCTACTGTTTGGAGAGGAATGAAATGCTGCTTAAGGAGCTCCACACTCTTTGTGGGCTTTGACTTATATTTTTTCCATCTGTTTACCTTCTTCACTTGTTTTCAGAATGGTACTATGATTTTCTTCTCTGTAGGCCTTACACCTCTCTACAGAGGCAAACAACAAGAAGTAGCTTAATTGCTAGCATACTCATTTATTCTCTTTTCTTCCAGTTTCCTCTGAGCTCTGTATCACACCTGACCACTCACCCTGTTAGGAGTCAAAAAAATTGTGAAGACTTAGAAAATACTAAGGCCCAATTATTTTAGTTGTGCTACTGAATAATAGACTGGAAAGCAAGATGCCTGGTGTGCATCAAAGGCCTAGTGAAGGGCTATAGAGACATCTGTGATATTTGAGGAAGAAATATGTGCAGCCTAAGTAATGTATAACTACTGCATTTAAAGATCCATGGCATGAAGAGAACACAGGGTGCTTCTAGTGAAAGGAGCTTGAGAGCATCCTTGGCAGAGGAATAAAGTGACTAACTACAAAGTGTATGGCATTTCCATGATGGAAGATGATAATCAATTGGAGATGCACTATAAAATGGATAAGGGACAGGATAGATGTAGATGGAGAAGAGCCATAGGATTATGGTGTTGTACACTGAGGTAATTCTGTGAGCTGTGCAAGAGCCCATACCCAGTGCTTCTTCTTGGGCCTACCTTCAGCAGGAAAAGCTGGAGGGAAGGTCTTGTGTCGAGCTGGGCAGCTGGGATGGGCAAAGCGCACATTGTCCCTGCAAGAGAAGGGCTAGAGACAATCTTGGAGCTACCCACCACAGTGAGCAGCTGCCCCAGGGATGCCAGCAATCTCAGTGGTGCACTGGGCGGTGGTGGGGCAGGCAGACGGGGCCATGAGGAAGGCAGCTTTGAGAAGACGGCCACCACTTCAGACATGGGTCTGCTGGCTGGCCGCAGGTCATAGCAGCCACTCTCCAGGACATGCAGTACAAGCACCTGTTGAGCCTGCACAGCGTGCAGCTGGGTGTTGCTGTGTTTAAGGAGTTTTAAATTCCTCCCTGAAAAAACAGTATGTGGAAAGGCTTCTTGCAGGTTTGTGTCAGTCCTTGCTTGACAACCTGGAGTGGCTCATGGCATTCTCTGAGACTGCTAAATCCTCTCACAAACCTGTTTGAAACACACGGGATATTTCCATGACCTCGGGGTTTCTGATGTCAAGTGTGGGCTCAGAGAGTGAGAGCAGAAATAGGCTTGAGGTTCCTCTTGTTAACCCAAAACTCCTCAGACAGGCAGTGAGAACCAGGCTACACTCTGAGTCCAGAGAGGCTGGCATTACATGAGTCGGAGTTATATTATTTAAGTGAGCATTAGCAGAACCCAAGATCCTGTTTGTATGATCTCAGTGATGAATTAATTCCTTATGGCCAGAGGTGAACATGAGAAAAGCACACAGGAGGCCAGGCAAGCCTCACACAGCCTTTGTGGCGAGAGGCAGGAGCCATTTCAAAGTGATAAACAGCTGAGGGCTGTGCTGGTGTTAATGCAGCCACTGAGAGAATTTCTCCTATGTTAATCTATGAATTTCATATCCCAACACTCCATTACTTATTTATAGATTTATGGCTCTTCCCCCTCCCTCCCCCCAAGCATCTGGCTGCCGTGTATGAAACACGCAGTTGCAATAACAAAATGTCTTCTGAAAAACTATCACCACCCTGTCATCTGCTGCTGTGTGTTGGGATAGTAGGCGATTACAGACTTTGCATGGTACTTGTTGGCTTGGCACCTGTGGGCTCAGGAGCACTTGCTGAGCACCCAGGGCTGGACCAGTGCCATCCAGGGCCCACCCCACACTCTGGCTCAGCTTGTACCAGAGCTGGGACCAGTTGCTGTGCCAGGGCACAAGGCAGGACCTATGGGCAGGGACCCTTTCTTCTGGCAGCAGTAAGAGAGGTCTCCATTACATCTCAGAGGGACGTAGGTGGCTTTGGTCCTTCCTACTGTTCATGTCAGAAATAGAAATAGATCAGTTAATATATTTTGGGTCTGCTGCCTCATTTTCTGCTGTGTGCAGTTTTCTTGTTATACATTGTAGCATTAATCCTACTTGTGGCACTGCTCTCAGGGACCGTGTTTTTGTCTGACTCTGGGCTGGGGTAGTATTGCTGCGTGTGTTGTGCAATCATCTTTTAAATGGTTTTGTGCATGTATTTTTATAGTTTTTAATTTTTGCTGAAAGTTACATTTGAGCTATTTCATTGACTGCAGGAGCTGGGATCCTCTTTGGAGCCCTCAGAGGTGAAAGGCAGCTCCAGGACTGTGGCCTGTGTGTGGAGGGTATATAGTTACTGGCACCTCCAGATGTAATCCTAGGACTTCCCAGAAACAGGGAAGCAAAGCATTGCTACTGCTGTGAGAGATTCAAGGAGAAAAGTGATCTTTTGAAGATAAATGTGTTACACATTCAGTATGAGTTTAGGAGAGTAACTGCTACCTCTATTAACAGCCAGAAGCAAATACGTAGCTATGAGAGAGTACAGCACATGCTTATGTGTACCACAGTAGGTCATACACATTATGTTATCTGCCAGACAGGATTTCTCTATATGTTTCAAAGATAGCCCCAAGAAAAGTGTTTTTTCAGCAGTCAAGATCTGAAGCTAAAAATGCAAAGAATAAAAACTGCACAGTCACTGGCAGAAGTCGACATTTGCTACCTGTTATCACATTGTGCTTTCTAATGTCTCTATTATTTCCACACTGTGTGCTATGCTGAAGTGCAGAGATCTTGGTAATTGCAGTTACTTTCATTGCAGTGTTGGTGGAGGGTTCAAGGGCTTGACATCCAGCTGATACCTGGTTGCTCATAGTGAGTGCAGAGACTTTAGGAACAGCTGCCTCCTATTATATTTTACCTTGCAAGTGCTTCAGCTGGGGTGTGTTATCCTGCAAAGCTTTTTGATGTTTTAACACTTCTGCTTCCTTGGCTGTTGTATTCTCATTTAATATATTTGGGGTGTCTAGCTGTTACTATGGGCATCTTTGTGTTTTTCTGAACCTGAAGGATATCACTTAGGTCTGTAGATACAGACCTCTTTCTTTTTCTCCAATATATTTTTAATGATTAGTGTTAAAAGATATCACACTCGTCTTAAAGCTTATTGCAGAACTGCTCTGATGCTGTTGACAAAATTCTTATGTAATATTCTTGTGTGGCTGTGTCAGTACATCATAATATTTTACAAAGATTCTGTTCTATTTAAGTGAATTTTATTTCCTGTTGTTCTTTAATTTCATGAGTATTTTTATATAATTATTTCACTCACAGAATAATTACAAGATTATTTTTAAAAAAAAGTAATACAAAAAAAGATGAAGATCCTGTCTCTAGTCCAGGCAGGCTTGCAAGTGTTAGTAGGAGGTCCAATGCAAAGAACTGAATCAAACCTGAGCTCCTTGATTAACAGCTTTAATCCTCCTGTAAGAGAAACTACACAGATAGATAGCTCTTTGCACCTGTCAAAACCTCTACTGTGCTCATCATTTTATTTATTTTACCACATTATTCAAGTTGTTTAAATTCAAGTCTTCTGCACAGGAGAGCTGTGTCTCATCATGCCATGGACTGAGTAGGTGAGATAAGCCCATTTTCTTCTAAGGAGGTGTATCAGTAGGAAAAAAAAAATCAGTGGAGGAAGAGAATAATTTCCTAAGTTTTGATTCTTTTGTTACACCACTGTCATCTTTCAAATTCAAGAGTTCTGTCTAGAGGAATCCTATTTCATGAGTTTGGTTTTGCTGGCCTTTTAATGTGTGTCACGTTTGCTGGATAAAAATAGATTAATTCATTCTTTTTTTCTCAGTTTTCTTTGTTGAATGCCTGTGAGTGCCATTGTTTCTTCCTGGCAGTATTTGAAACAACGCTAACATCAGTATTCCCTGCTTACGCTTAAGATATTAATTCCAAGTTTCTGTTGATCGAGCATGCTGAAGAGAGAAATTCTATTCATGTCTGATTTTCACTTATGAATTTGTAGCCCAGAAGGTTACAAGGCTCAGATTTTCCCATAAACAGAAATAAAATACATCCTTAAACAAACAAAAAAACCCAGTATTTAGAATAGCTGAACAGATTCTGACAACAGTGAAACCTTGTAATAATATAGACAATATTGAATGCAGACATGCCTACTGAGAACTAATATGTCTGCATATAGACATAAATATTTGTTTTAGGAGTCACTGTTTCCAAGTATTTTCTTCTTAAACTGTAGAGAAATCTGAAAAAGTCCAGCTGAAATATCAGCACAAGATATTTGCTATTACCTTTTGGGGTTAGTAGTTAAATTCCTGTTGATTTTTTATCTAATGAACCTTTTAGGCCCTTCTGTGGCTCAGTTTGTCTTTTCTAATACTCTTTGTTTGCCAGACAGAGATAAAATACCTTGGTAATGTTTGACAATGAAGTATCATATCTAAAAGTATATTAGGATGATCTTTATATTTGGATGTGTGGAATTTGCCTAAGACAGAAGTGAGCATTCTAGGTCTCAGAGAGAAAAGTTTTAGTTCTCAAAACCGTGTTAGCAAAAGGGTGACGTGGTGCAACTGATGGAAATGAAATTAAGAAATCCCACTGTTAATGCTACAAAACTTGAGTTTTGCTGTTGTAACTTAACGTGATTAAAACAAAGCAAAACAAAACAAGAACACTGTAAACTTTCATGTGGCTCTACTTTCCTAAGCAAAATTAACCATACCTTCAAAATTCATATCGATGCTAAGAGTGTAACAGCATTCCTAAGCTGTGTGATCTTTGCTGGTGTGGCTGTATTTGCAAAGCCTTCACGCTTAAGTTCTGATCACTTTTTAAAGGAAACCCTTTGATGTGTCCTTAAAAAGTGTATGTGTAGCGTATGTGGATGCTATACTAGAAAACTGAGGGCAGGACATCAGGGTGGCAGTTGTAAAATCAAGTTACCCAGTCTATGTCTGTATGGCACAGTAAATGAAAATTAAGGGGCCACTGCAGCAGGGTTATGTGGAATAGCCTGAATTTGTAATGCTTAGTAGCAGATCTGTTTTGGAAATGTCTGATTGAAATGGTCCAAAGTAGAGCTTGCAAGGCAATGACCTAAGAGTTAACTAGTATGAACAATCAGAAGGCCAGTGATTGCCCTGGATCCTTGATTATATTTTACTTAGAATTGAGGATTTCCCTTTAATGGCATAGTTCACTTAAAAAACATAGGTACATTTGACCATAGAAGCAACATGAATTCATCTGAGTACAGCAGCTAAGGTGCATGTCTCCACTTATTTATATATTTTTATTTAAGGCTCAAGATAGCATGAATTATTTTTATCTTATTACCTAATTTTACCCTATTAATTAGAAGCCAGATCATATTTCTGATTTTTAACCTAAGCCTTATTTAAATTTTATGTTATACAAAAAATAGACCTTCTTTATAATGTTGTCTTTCGTTTCTTTTTCTTCCAATATTTTCTGAAATTTTTAGATGTTATTATGAAGACAAATTAAGGTAAATTTCATATCCTCAGGCTTAAATTTGTTTGTATTGTTAATGAAGCCATATTGTGTTATGCAGTCACAAGTTACTTTACCTGACAGCTGCCACCTTATTTCTGTCAGTGTTGACTTTAGAGTTTATTGTAGTAGTCCTCAACTTTATTCCTCTTCATTTTGTAACTAGCTTTGCAGTTGGATAATGTTAAGAATTCAGCAGAGGCAAGATACAAGTTTTCATGATTTTTACTACCTGTTATACAGTGCTTATGAGATGATAACCACATGTATGTTTCAGAACAATAGGATGCAATTAACTGTGGTGAGAAGTTCGCTTACAAGATAGTTCATGTTCTGCTTAAAAATGTGGACAGCTTTACAAAGATGCCTAAGGACTGCTGCGGTCTTTTGATCCTCAGAGTATCCAAAATTGGCTAATTACACAGCAAAACCAGGACCAAGTGCTTAGGTTTAGCCACTGATATGGCTAAGAATGTACAAAGTCTTCCTCAGCCTTTTTTGATTTACCATTTCTTTCAACTTAGCAGTGTAAGATGGAGCCCTTCTACAGTGAATATAGTCCCACAGACTGGGACTGTTTTTCTCTGTAACCTTTCAAAACCCTGTCAAGTACTCTGTAATAGCTGCCTCTGGGTCTGCAGGTCACAGGCTGAAAAACACATCTCTGCAGCCATTGAGGAGAGCTGGTGACTACAGTGAGGTTTGAATGGCAGATGATATGTCTTGGGCGGTAAGGTTTCTGAAGTAGACATCTGTTAGGTATCTCAAAGTAGATGGAATGGGTTTGGGATAAAATACAGAGGTAGAAAGTTGAAGGAAATGTTCATAAACTTCTAAACAAATAATGCTAGAAATAATATTCCTTAATATTCCACTTGAAACAAGAGAAACAACTCTGAAAAGTTATCAAAAGGAAAATCTCAACATTGGCAATCATTAATTTCAAAGAATAGGACTTCCCAGTGTCTTGCCAGGAATGTGATCTGATATTGTGGCTGTGTAGTTTAGTGCTACGCTGTACAATGTGCACTAAAACCTAGGAACTATGTTCTTGTTTGCTCTTCATGGCATTACTGAGGTGGTGAAATTATGGTTCAGTGCCAGCAGAAGGCCAAATTAAGGATGTGTCCAACTGTATTCAGAAATAAGTTGCTCAGTGGAGGTTGTCTGTTTATTTGCACATATATTTGGTTTTCTAAGCATAATCTCACCTCAGAAGTAACAATATTTGCACAGTGTAATTTTAGAAAAGACAGTGATCCACAAAGAACTTCCCAAACAAGATCACTGGAAAGCAGATTTAATTGCAAGAATTTCTTGTTCTTTAAACAGTGAGGCTTTTTAATGAAGGTAAAAAAAGTATTAATAATCCAGGAAGTATGCAGCACAAAGTCTCCAACATCCTTAGTTTTACCCCCGTGTCTGTATGTTCTCACTATCCATCAGCTGAAGTTTTTAACTAGCTGTTGCTTCAAATATCACTCCAGAGTATTGGCATTTGTTTTTTGCAGGATGGTATTTGCACTGCAACTTATTGTCCGTTGAATGTCAAGTTGTGGTCTAAACTGGTAACAACTTCAAGCCAGAGAAGCATAAAATATAATTTAACAATTAAGCTGAGAATAATTTAAGTGTTCCCTTAGCTGTATCCAGGAACTGATCTTCGATTCTCCCATACCTGTGACCATTATATAGAAGCCCTTTTTTTTAAAGGCAGTAAACAACTCATTGGTGCAAAGTGCAAACTGCCCTTGTCTGAACTGCAGAGAAACCTCAGGAAGATGGACTGATGTTTCCATAAACAGAGGTTGGGAAATGGATTTTTTCCAAGTGGAAAGTGTATAATTTATTCAAGGTGGAAACATTGCATGGGGATGTGCTGTTTTCAATATAATTTTTTTTTTTTTCAGAAAAAAACCTAACAGTTCAAGTATTTTCACTGTTGCGTCTTGGAGCCTCAGTGCTTAAAGGGGAAGTTTTTACATGAACACACATACGGCATCAGCCTATAGCTGGCATTTCAAGGAGAATGAATGAATTAGTAGAGGCTACCAAATATAATTTATGACAAATTCCCTTCCTGAGAAAGCAGTAGAATTTAAACAACTGCTTGAGTGTATTCATTGCCAACATCTGCCAAGATTATTCGTAAAAGGAGATAGGCTAGAGGTGGGTTTCAGAATGATCTTTGGAGGCTGAGGACTTCACTTTCCATTAGATACATACAAGGACAGAGATAGGGGACTTTTATGTAAATTTGATTAATATAAGTCCCCAGACATACATAATGTATCTCCAGCCATTAAAATATGATAGAATTAGAATCAGGACAGGTGATGTACTTGTACCCTTTTGCTAAACTTCTCATGTAGTTATACTGACTGTGGAGATCACTTCAGTAACATATCCTCCCCACAGCTCTTGGCAAAAAAATATTTCATGTCTTCATTGCTAGCATGGACAGTGAGAAAATTTTACAAATTGATGAGTTCGTGTTCTGAAAAAGCAGCTCCTCCTAAAACCTGCAACTTCCAAATATTTGCCTCTGATTGGGAACTAACCATGGAGCCATGCAGAGAAAAATGTGCTGAAGCATTCTAATCAAATTAACCTTAAAGGAAAAAAAACTTCTGGAACCTTAAATAATGGGTCACTACCATTACTGTATTATTATTTACTTTCAAATTAGATGACTGTTTATTTTTGCCTTAAGATAGTGTGGCTCTCCTTAGCTACAAAAACAAAATATTGATGAGTCAGGTAGCTAAAACAAGATGCAGAATGAAAGATGCTTCAAATAATGCCAAACATTTTATGTAAGATCTATCTAAAATTAGTTAAATTAGAAATTAGTTAAAATTAAAAATTAGTTCCCTACTTAGTAGGGAACAGATGTCACCAGAAGTAAAGTACCTTTTCTTTCATCAATTTCATCTACATAGGCTGGATCTGTAGCCTGACCACGTAGATTTATTTTCTGTACCATTAGGTATAGTTACACGTTTTATAAATATATAGTCTTGGGTAAATTTTCCTTCAATCAATCAAACTAATTTTGAACTCCTAGTTCTCTTCTTATCTTTTGGTGGCTTCAAAATGAAAAATATAATAACAGTAGTAAAAGCAATAACAATAAGGACCTTCCTCTTAGAGGCCCATGCAGACTTTAAAACATGGATAGAAGACAACCATTTTCACTTTTTGTGCATTTGGCTTTGTTTCAACTTCAGAAATTAGCTGGTAGGATTACAGATAAACATATACCAGCCAGAAAGTTGCATACCACCAACTAAAACTCACCTGACGTAACCCTGATTTGTACATCAGTGTCTTTCAGACAGGAAGACTGCCAGGGCAGAAGGATGATGTAGACAAGCTTGGAACTCTGTGAAACTACCACATGAAGATCTTCACTTCCAGACTGATGTCCACGCTTGCCAGACCTCTGCTAGCAGAGAGAGCCAGGATCCTTCATTTACTCTGACACATTCAGTAGTGCAGTCAGCTGCAATGGTCTTTTTCTTTGCCTCCCTGACACATTGCTGACCCTTTTAGCACTATTGGAAGAGGTTTTGTGCTCAAAGGCAGATGTAGGTGTTCAATGAGAATGCCTTCAGAGGCCTGAGAAGCTCTTCAGTGTTCAGTTCATTCTTTCTGTTTTGACATTAGGTACTTCACCTCATCTGTTTTGCCAGCTGCCTTGGAGAGATATGTTTCTGTAATGGTTTATTCTGTAAGTTAAATGGCAACAGTTAAAGCAGATTGTTTATGGTAGGAGTTGCTTTGCATTGATACATAGCAGAACATTGAAATCCAAATGGCAGTAGGTGAAAAGCTCACTGGCACAGATACTGGCTTTGAGATCACTGATTACTCATTAGCAGTTTTCAAAGGTGGACTTTTCAAAGTAGAACTGTGTCTGAAAAATTAACCAGGCCAGAGGATCTCGGAACATGTTTTTATAGATTTTTAGCCTCTTGCCACCATGTTTGGACAAGCATCTAATCTTCTCCTAGCACCATGCAGGTCACTTGCTGCAGCTGAAATAGCAGAAGCAGATCCCTCCCCTGTTCTTTGAAAATTACCATTCTGAATGCAAATATGAGAAGGATAACACGCAGTTTTATTCCTCTCCCAAAACATGTGGGAAAACCATATTTTTTTTCTATAGTCTTTTCTACTTTTCTTGTCATATTCTCTGACATATTTAGAAAAGTAATCCCAAGGATATTCAAAGCTAACAACAGTGATAAGGAGCAGAATGCCACTAAAGCTTTATATCTTCCATACCAGGTATTTGCAGCATTAACTAATGAATCCCCAGAGCACTTTCAAAACTGCAGCTCGTGACAAACAGTTTGCTGTCTGGATCCCATCATATACCATAAAAATCAACACAGAGATATTCAAAGTAATAGAACAGGTTATATTATGTATGAGGCTAGCCAGCTGGTGGCTGGCCACCAGCATGAAGGAGCGGGAATCAGGGATCTGACTTCAGGTCTGTGTGAGAGTTGTTATGGCTTTTCTATTTCCTATTGCCCGAAATACTTCTGAGTGTGGATACACGTCAGAGCAAAACATGGACATGCACTAAGCTCTCATGCATTTCTGTCATTTTAAAAAATTACAGGCCTGACAGGCTGAGCAGAGTCATCGCATGCTCATATCCTGGGCTATGTTGGTAGCACCCAGCTAGTAAGTCCAGACACAGCTAATTATTGTAGGGCCAGTCCTTTTTCCTCTATTTTTCTTCTTTGTAATCACCTTGTATTTTTAAATTTTAATCTCTGGAGGATGGGGAGAACGAATGTTGCTTAATGGCACTACCAAAAGTTTAGCATGACTTCAGCTGTAGCAAAGCCAGGAGTGACTTGGTAGAACTTCCCAAGAAACAATTGCTGTGGACCTTAAGGCAACCCAGCACTATTCTGAATCCTCTATAAATCTTACTCTGCCACACATCTTAGATATTTTAAATATATCTTAGACATACTCAAACAGTGTATTAGCACTGTGCTTTCCTTGTATACATCAATATGTAATGCAACTAAGCAAGTTCCTGAGTTACCATGGAGATGAACTGCACAGATCTTGGGAGACAGTGAAAACTAATAAAACTGAATGAGAGGATAACTCCCTGGGAGCTGGATTTCCAAAGTGCAAATAGCTGAATGCTGCATCAAATATATTTTTTCCCCTTTCTTAAAAGATAGCGTACATGGATGAACTTTGCTGGTCAGATGCCACTGGTGGGCACATATGTGATGTACAGCTCGGGTATTTTTTTCAGACAAAATGCAGCCTAGCACTTCCCCTGAGGTTAATTTCTTAAGCCTCTGTGTCTCTGCTGGGCTCTGCTCGACCCTCTCAACTTGAACACTTGCAGCTTTTTCCTCCTTTCATCCTGGAAAACACTGCTCTGAATGCTCATCTTTGGGGGTACTGCACTTACAAAACAAAGTTTGAGCACTCGCCCTCCTCTTGGGCAGCTCTGGTGCAAGAGAAAGGAAAGAGTGTTCCCTCTTGAGCAACTCAGGAAAGCAAGCAGCCTTAAGAAAGGATAAGATTCATTTTGCTAAATGCAGATACTTTCATGTAAGCAAGATGTCCAAGTCCCTGGAGAGAAGCATCCGCTTTTAAGCTTCTATTTTTGCCTGAGATGAACAACCCCCCATTGTTGTATTGATTCGATTGCCATAGATTATCAGACCTTCAGATGCCGGCTCTGATGGAGGCATCAACACCATGGAGGTACCTCATGCAGGGTGCTCTTCCCCAGCAGCCTCTGGACAGTCTGTTTGCACTGAACTTTTTGTCCTGGATGTTCATGTGCCAGGGACTTGGTCCTTGATTGACGGTATCCCCTCTTCCCATTATCACCTCTTCTCATAAAAACAGTTAATTTTGCTCCTCAAAATTTGAATCTGAGGAGGAAAGATAAAACTTGAAGGATAGAAGTGGGGACTAGAAGATCTCTGGAGAGAATAATGTTTCATTATCTCTTCACAGAAGTATAATGTAGACAAGCTCTTATTTTTCTGTTTCTTGTGGGCATTTTATAAATATCTGTGTGGATTAATTTGTTTTGCAGTCCAAGCAGCTTCATTAGCCAATTTAACATAAATATCTGTGTGTATTTGGTGAAATCAGCTATAGTCTCATGGATATTCTCAAAATGTCTCAAAAACCTACAAGTAAATTCCACTAAAGTGTGTCCCGTTTTTAGTGAGGTTAGAAATTACTTAATAATCTCAAATAGATATTAGGAATGCTTGTCCCTGTGGCTCAGGTCTTGCAGGAGAACTAACTAGTTTATCAGCTTTTAACCCTTTTTTTTTCCTATAAACAACAGAAAAATCTGAAATACTGAAATCTTCTTACCCCAGAATATCTCACATCAAACTTCTAGTTAAAATACTGCCTGTGTTTGACTCTTTGGTTATATACAAGGGGGACACCAGAGACAGCCAAAACTCTACAAGAAAGGTGTTGGTTTATTTAACTCATGCCTGTTTTCTTTGGGCAAAATGATTGTCACCTGAAGTGGGAATAGGATGTTGCTGCTATTCAGCTGTGACCTTCTCCCTTCCTTTCAGGAGCTTTTCTCCTGGGGAACTGTAGATGGGGATGAGGGAGCTGCTTTTTGTGGCTGCTTGTCCTCAACTTCTCCAGGAGCAGTAACTGCTACTTGCATTGCAGGGGACAAGACTGGGTGATTCCCGTCTCGGAAAATACAGCTATAGAGCATTTGGGCAGTCACTGTCCCACTTCCATGACTCGTGAATGACTTCACTAGGATGTATGCCACAAGAGGCAGTGACTGGCTAGGAAGTCCATGAAAACAAGAATCCATGAAGGTAGGACTTACCTGCATGTGATTTTGGAATCTGACAAATCTTTGGAAGCCTCTAATGGACTGAGTCCTCTTGCTGTTCAAACAGCAAAGAATGGCAACAGTGTGCCAAGCCACCAGGATGCATGCTTATGCCATGAATCTGAGCTTGTGGTCTATCGTTTCTCCACTGTAAGAAAACCCTGAGAATAAAGTGATCTTACTCTGGTATGTTTTGTTGCCCTGGATATTACAGAGAACATTTGAAAATGGAACAGAAAAAAAAAAAAAAGAAAAAAATTCTTTTTTTTCAATAAAGAGATAAAATTAATCTACTTGCAAAAAAACCCCTCAAACAAACAAGAGAAATATCTGCACCTCAGGAACGTTTTTCTCTGGGATCTGTACGAGAAACTTGCTCCAGGAAGGCGGATGTCTCAGACTACCTGGTGTTTTTGCAAGGAAAGGGAAAGGTAAACATAAACCTAAGTAAAGGCTATGGTACTTTGTAACTTCTTGTGTACTGGCTCATCTTAAACCCCATGAAGGCTGTATAGTTACCTTGGGAAGCATCTAACCCCTCGTTATTCTGAAAAGTAATCCTTCAAACCAGTGAACTGGAGGATTATGTTCATTGTGGTGGGGTAGATCTGCTTGTGGCAGATTGATCTCCTGACAGCTGACAGGACCCTGTGACAAGGAGGAGGAGGGAGGAACATGGTGCCATTTTTTAATTTCATAAAGCTTCCCCATAATCCCTCATAAAAACTGGTGTATGATGAGGGATATTGGTTAATTTGGCTAGAGTTCAGCTAAGTTTGTTTTTCCTAGAGAAGAATTTTTACTGTGACCATTAGGGATTGAAGAATTATTTTCAGTGAAGGAGATCATGGAAGTTCCCATCTCCTTCTCAAGAGCTGGTGCTGTGCAAACAAACATCAATATTCATTCTGCCTCAAACAATTTGCAAACTATAAACAAGTATTAAAACCAGCAAACAGATTTGGCAAACAGGCTGGGGAAGCATAAAATAAGAGCCAGACAGTTATGACCAGCATGAGATTATTATGATCAACAATCTAAATTATTATTGTACATCCCTAAGTAGCCTATTCTGTCAGCCTCATAATGTAGGTAACACACTGTACCTTCTGCTGCTCTATATCTTTATAATTGGTTGCTGGTAATTTCTGTCTTCATCACAGTATTTGATGTTCAGTGCATTCTTGATTATTTCTTCCACTGAATGCAGTCAACAGATAAAATTTATATTCACTGTGCTTGCAGTTGCTTGGGTTCTGCAGAATTTTTAATTTCCAGTAGTTGGAGAACAGTCTTGATTTAAGTTTAAAATGAGTAAGATACAATTAAAATAATTGAATTTACCATCAAAAAGCTTAACTTCAAAGGAATTAAAACCATCTCTAAGATATAGTCACCTCATAGTCCATTTGCTATAATTTGAGCACTTTTATCAATAAAGAATCTTACCAAAGGCTTCATGAATACGAGAGATGATTAAAAATAAAAGATCAAAGCACGCAAACAAATCCTGTTAACAAACTCTAGCAAAAGGAGATTGTTTTATAATTAAATATAAAGACAACTCAAACAAATATTTGGAAACACTGAAGTGGGATCATCCCACTGTAGCTTTTGGCAGGGTTTGCTGTACAAATTGTGAAGCTGTCTTTGTCCTGTTGCTACTGGTCTGACTAGAAGCCATGTGTGAGGAGTTTCATTGCACCTCTCTTCTCTCCCACCGGCATTTTCCTTTTTCAGTGCTATGCTTCCAATACCTTCACAAATCGGCAGCTAATTCAATAAAGAAGCAGCAAGCTTGAAAATATTGCATTAAGCCCCTCAGTTCAGCTTCAATACATGGTTATGCCTGATGGGAAGAAGGAGAACTTGATCAACTCCATATCCCACCATGGAGTACTAGTCATCTTGAGGGTTTGACAAAGTTTCTCATGCCTTCTGGAAAAGGTTCAAGAGGCTGAATTTGCACTATGGGTTTTTGTAAAGCCTTTTGCCAGTAATGGTACTACTATTAAACAACTCTTTTGAGGTAGCATGTGAAGGCTGTGACTAATTTTCCCTTGCCTGTGGTTAAACAATACAAACTGCTTCCCTAGACTCAGAATAATAGACTGAAATTTTCCCATTTCCTGCAGATGAGTGAAAATAAACAGATCCGATCTCAGTTGAAAGAATGTAAGCAGAACAGGCCTTCATTTGTAGGGGAAAATAAACTCTGCTGGTCCCTTAGATCTAGGAGCATAAATAGCATCCTTTTTCTCCCAGGGCAGTATATAATATGAGTGCATGGTTTGAACATCTTCAAAATAAACAGCTAATCACCCTTTCTGGCCTAATTAGGTTATAGTCTGGCCCCTGGCTCTAGGCCTTATGCAAACTATTTTCTCCAAAGTGGTATTGAGGGAAGCCTAACTCATCTCTCAAGGAAGAGACCACATCCAGCTCTCTCTTTGTTACTTAACATTTGGTCCCTGAGGAAGTCCAGCTTGGGGATCTTCTTTGCAAGCTTGGCAGATCCAAGGTGAGAATTTTCTCATTGCTTCCTGACAGGAAAAAATGTAACTCTTGCTTCATCTCTGCTCATCATGACAGATGCAATGAGATGAGCAAAACTGGGAGGGGGTTATTCTCTCTCTCTTTTTTTTTTTTTTTCCTGGATTTGTGCTGTCTGAGTGTTTGTTGTGTACCAACAAATTGTAACAGCCTAAGTTTTTGTATGGGATTTTATTCACTCTTTCCAAAAGGTGATTTATCAGCAGTACAACTGTCAATGTCCACTGCAAATGGTACCTAATTAATCCGTAAGGATTGTATAGGGACACTGTTATTACTATGGTATTGCAGACAGGGACTAAAGCATAGATGTGCTGTAAAACTTGCTCAAGCCAACACTTTGCAAGGAAAGACCTGGGAGTGCAGACGTTGCTGACTGAAGCTCACAGGATGGGCACTGCACTGCTGGGCCTTTAATAGGGCTGCTGTGAGTGCCAATGTACTTCATCATGGTGATTATTAGTAAACAAAATTAATACAGTAAGTGTCTGTAGGTGGGTACCAGCTTGGTCATGGCCAGTTCGGTTTCTTCTTGGCCGCACTTCTATGTTCACTGGCTGCAGGAAGCAGTTACTGCATCCAGTGCTAGGTCTAAAAGCACAGACACTTTTTTAGTGCCCTTTCTCTATGTTGAGGAGTGTTTGACCATCCTGTTGACACAAACCGTGGAGCTGAGCTTCAGCTCTTTTGAGCCTCTCGGACATATGTCCCTTCACAGTTTTTCTTGCCCGTAACTGACTCTTAGTAACAACAAGCCAAGTAAGATAAGAAAAGCTGAGCAAAGACATTTCTGAGCCACAGGCATTTAATTCTCCAGGACGTCCTTAGAAACAAATGTTTATATATGCTATGTGGTTTGATCATACTTCTCTGTAAGCACTGTATTTGTTAGCCTCGGGGACAAGGTGAGACACTGCTGCTGCCCCCTAGCACCCCAGCTCTCCCTGCCCCCCTCCTAAAATACATCTCCTTGCCCTCGATAAGGAGCTGCAGCTCCATCTACAGCTGGAGCCCACTGCAGAAAACACTATAGGTCTGGGGTGGTGGTGGAAAGAGAGGGAAGCCCTGATAACCCCATGGTGGGGGCATCTTGGGGGAGAGGGCATGTGTGCTTAGCACAGGATGTGAGGCGTAATGAGACAAGGAGGCAACAGCACAAAGAGTGTTCACAGTTTAATAGGCATATTTCACACTGTCACAGCATCTTCGTGAGAGCTTAGTTCCCCATTTAGGTATCTGAATAAGTGACAGACTGCATGGAAGGGCTGTGACAGGGAGGCGTCTCCCCTCGAGCTGTGCTCTCAAAAATCTTGATGACGGATGCAAATCACTCAGAGCCAAATTAAGAAAAATATATTTAGGCACCTAGAGAAGTAAAAAGGCACTTAATAGGATTTTCAGAAGTGCATAAGGAGATTAGGCATCCAGATCCTATTGAAATCAATGCTGATGGAGCATTTATAAAAAAAAATAAAAACCTTGAGGTATCTCAGTGCTGTTATAGCCTGGGTGCATTTGCAGAGCGTGAGTGGGCTTAAAGCCACATTTTGTTCAAGATAAGCTTTACATGTAACAGAGCTCCCTGGTTGTACTGTCTCCAAAACCATAGGACCAAGTTCTTAAGCTCCCACAAAAGCTGAATTACAGTGGCCTATGAGAATAAAAGGGCAGGCCATAGAGGAAGAGGTAATGAGGTCTGTGTGCCTGACTGTGTGGCAGAAGGAGCAGGACTTCTGCAGAGACAGAGGACGAAAGAAACACAAAAACGAGGAGACAGAGAAATCACTGTATCTTCACTCTAGAAAAGGCCTTGCCACAGCTTGTTTCGAAAGGGGCTAGGTGAAGAAACTGCTGGTGGTTTGATTTTGACAGAGAAGTGGCACTTTTGCAGTCCTTGTAAATGTGTTTCACCCAAAGAAACATCTTCTATGGCAAGTTTCTCCCCTGGGTAGAAAGTATTTGTCAGGACCTGGATTTTGCAGACTTTGTGATTTATACTTGGTGTATAATGCTATAAAGTCAGTTCCCTGCTTTCTCTGAAAACAGCTCCCAGTATGTTGAACTGAAATCAGTCCTTATTTGCTTTACTGAGCAGTAGTGAGGATACATACATTAAGGACTGCAAGGCACTGTAGTAACTGGGGCCAATTAGCTGCTACCCAAGGGCAGTAGCTCCCAGATGTGGGATATCAGACAACTGTGAACCTACAGAATTGCTAACAGATCACTCATTATTTTCCTCCTGAGACTTTTAATTGGGGAATTAACACATGGCATTTTTAGTGAGTGTCCTCAGAACATTTATCTTCTTCTATGGCATATCACTCTCTCAGGGAGCACTATTTGGGGAACATTCTCTGCTTGAAGGTCACAGAGAGGAGTTATCTCCTCTGAAATCCCTGTTGACATGAGTGGCTCATGCAGACTGTAGGCAAAAGATATGTATGTCATAACTGCAATCTCAAACATATGAATATCACTGAATGAATGAAGGAATCTCAAGTGCCTTATGGGCTGCTGATTCCAGCCTCGTACTGGTGGTTTCTAAACTGATCTTGACCAGAAACCTCTGTTAAAATGAAGACCAGAGGAAATGACATGCTGGAGAATTATGAATGGTTGTTAATGTGAAATGTCTTAGAGTCAGGCAAGAGATGGACCTGATTTATGGGCCAGCAGACAGCATTTAGCTAGGAAAGTCCTAGCTTACTAACTAGCCAAGAAACATGGAGGTAGGGAAGAAGACTTCTCTGTGTTACATTGTAACTTATCAACACCATTAAAAACCAGTAGAGGGCAAGTTTCTAGATGCTGCTGGGCGAAAGGATTTTCTCATGATTTCTGGGTTTTTTTTTGTTTTTTTTTTTCTTTGTAATGTCTTTCCTGTAAAAGTTAGACCCCTCTGACTTGACTGTGGAGATGAAATATCTGATGTATTATAGTTCTTTGCCTACCCAGAAGGAAAGGAAAAAGAACCTTGATAGGCAATGCATGCCTATATTTATTTACAATCTTTTCTGTGTGTTGTAAGTGGTGAAATATTAGTGTTACGCTAATAAAGTCTATTTGAGCTCATGGAACAGTCTCTTTAAAGTCTCATTTAAAGAGAAGGGAATTTGGCAATTTGCCAGCTGGATAACAGGATATTAATCAGACAATACCTAGGGACCAACACCACTATATTGCTTTTAATCTTTTGACCAGTAAGGGAAACAGGAAGAAATCCATTTCCCTCCTTTCTTTGCTCAATGGGATAACCAGCTGGTACAGAGTAGCTGCAGCTCAGCTCAATTTGGGAGTAAATATTTGTGTTTTAGCTGGGTAAATGAGGGAGCAGCACTATTCTCTTCCCAGTTGCCATGCAGCCGAGTGCCATTCATGCTCACAGTGGGACTCCTGCAGGTCTTTGGCTCCTGGAATCACTTATTAATAGCAGAATGTCACCTTGCATTGGAAAAATGTATAGCTTTGCTCAGATGTGCCTGGAAAGGAAAAGTTTGACTGTGCTAGACAGTCTTTTAAGGGGATGACCACAAACAGTGTTCAGGACCAGATCTGCAGACCGGGACACTCTTTGTGTAAGTGCAGCCCCAAGGAGGAGAGGACGTGGCTTCTAAAGTAGTGGGGTGCCCCCTGAGCAGAGACCACCCTGTGGCTGTGGGCAATATGTTCGTAGTGCAATATGAGGGATCTGATTTTTTGTTTCCACATATGAATACATGAAGAAGAGCTATAAATGTGTTATATTTCTATGTCCTTGCAGGACTAGGCTTTAAGGACAGTGGAGATGTGTTCCCTGAGCCTGCAAGCAGTCCTACAGTGGCTGCAAGGGGTGGGGAAAGAGCCCCTGATCCTGACACCTCTCTGACCCCACCTCCATCTCCATCTAAGGAACCAGGGGAGGTAGACTGTGACTGCCCAGATTTTAGAATCATAAAATCACAGAATTGTCAGGGTTGGAAGGGACCTTAAAGATCATCTAGTTCCAACCCCCCTGCCAATGGCAGAGACACCTCCCACTAGATCAGGTTACTCAGAGCCCCATCCAGCCTCGTCTTAAAAATCTCCAAGGACGGGGCTTCTACCACCTCTCTGGGCAACCTGTTCCAGTGTCTCACCACCCTCATGATGAAGAACTTCTTCCTAATGTCTAACTTGAATCGACCTCTCTCTAGTTTTAATCCATTCCCTCCAGTCCTATCACTGCCTGACAGCCTGAAAAGTCCCTCCCCATCTTTCTTGTAGGCCCCCTTAAGGTACTGGAAGGCCACAATAAGGGCTTCCCAGAGCCTTCTCTTCTCCAGACTGAACAACCCCAACTCTCTCAGTCTGTCCTCATAGGAGAGGTGCTCCAGCCCACTGATCATCCTCGTGGCTCTTCTCTGGACACATTCCAGCACATCCATATCCCTCTTGCAATAGCGGCTCCAGAACTGGATGCAGTGCTCCAGGTGGGGTCTCAAGAGAGTAGAGTAGGGGGGGAGAATCACCTCCCTCGACCTGCTGGCCACACTTCTTTTGATGAAGCCCAGGATACGATTTGCTTTCTGGGCTGCAAGAGCACACTGCTGGCTCATGTTGAGCTTCTCATCCACCAGTACTCCCAAGTCCTTTTCTTC